>JAPZDV010000011.1:9798294-9813343 GCA_029814665.1 Acanthurus lineatus | reverse complement strand
GATAGATAGATAGATAGATAGATAGATAGATAGATAGATAGATAGATAGATAGATAGATAGATAGATAGATAGCATAAGGACACTCTGAGGTAGATAATAAAAACATAAATAAATAAAATCTTAACTGTAAAATGAACCAAAGCTTATAGACAATCATATTTCAAATATGCAGTGTATAAAGATAGTGTATATTAACATTCTGCACATAGTTAATAAAGTAAGAGACTCAAATTGTTGCCAAGGCTGCATAATCCTCCGCATGCGTTTAACTTCTTATTGTTAATAATAGATGTTGAGCTTCTAAAATGTGCGTCTGAATCCAGATCTCCATCCAAAAAAACCCACACTGTGTTTCACAGCCATGCGGTTTATGTGGCATTGGGCAATGTTAAGAAAAAGGACAAGTTACTTCTTTATCCCTGCTTAAATTCAACAAAGAGCCAAACAAATGAGAATAAAAGTATAACCTGAACCTGTGAAATAGAAATAGTACTAAATATTTCCACTTGATGTAAGAAATTAAGACAATTCTAAGTAAGTGGGCAGTTAATTTATGATGTGTTCAGTGACTGAACTTCAGGCCACTGAGAATTCAGCCCACTCATCTCAGCAGTTTTTGAAATAGTTACATTTATCTTTGGAATTTGTGCACAAAAAACTGTTCAGTCACAACACAAGTTAGGAATGCAAAAAGCCGTGTCCGTGTACAGGAATCATTTAAATTAAATTTCCTGCATTTCACGCACATTTTTTTTTCAACACTGAACAGAAATTACAATATTTTCCAAATCTTAACCAATGTGAACCTTAAGCATTACAGTTTAAGACAAAGATCTTTTAAAAAACCTCCACAGTCGTGCACATCATACGCAGGCCTTTTTAGCTCAGCCACCTCCCTGTATCTCCAGTTTGCTTCATAAAAGTAATGTTTCATTCACTAAAAGAAATGTGGTGCAGGCACAAAGGAAGTTGTGCAGAGTGTCAAAAAAATGAATAATATGTCCATCTACATGAATTCTAAAGCTTTTTCACAAACTGCTGTGATGCTCTGTTGGAGAGTTAGATAAGTGGGGTTCATCACATAGAGGCTGCAGATACAAAGAACTCAAACTCTATGCAGCTTTGTGTTCAAAAGAAGAGATGCAGCTTTAAAACTGTAACCAAACTTTTCTGCATTAAAAGGCTCATAGTTGAGTTCAGTAGAGACCAATGACAGACAGGCAAGCAGACAGACAGACAGACAGAAGGACAGACAGACAGACAGATTCCTAGTCTGCAGTGTCAAAGTGTTTCTTCCTTTGTAATACGCTGCCCCATGCCTCCACACCTCCCCATCGCCTCTCTCCTCAGGTCACCACAGAAACCACCAACACGGTGGACAGCGACGCCACGCCCGTTCGAGCGCCGTCCCCCATCGTTCGGCCCCTCCTCCCGGGCACCATGAGACCCCTCAGCCCTACGAGACGCCCCCACATCCCCTTGGATCCCCGGGACCCCCAGGATGCACAAGATCTGGCGAACAAGAAGAAGAAAGGACTACTTTCTAAAGGGAAGAAGCTGCTGAAGAGACTCTCCCCTGTGAAATAAAGCAACAACAAAAAAAGCATCCATGTACAATCCGTGCACATGCTGGGCTCTGTATATTGCATCCATACAATCAGCTCTGATCCACACACAACAGAGAGGATGTGAGCTTTGTCTCCCGGACTGCGTGAGCCTATTTTGACTATAACTAGTGATACAATTGTTCATGTTTGGTGATGGATACAGATCAAGTTAATTATGTACAGTGCAGTGCCAAAATCAAGAGAGGGGTCACCTGCAGACACAAAAATATATTACTGTGATGTATTTAAAATCAGTGGATGACTTAAAAAAAACAAAACAAAACAAAAAAAAACTAGGATTTTCATGACATGTATTTTCCTCTCATTTATTTAAAGCAGGGTAGCTGTGAAAACATCTTGTTAAGTTTCTCAGCAAAAAATAAAAAACATCCCTTTTTTTTGTAGAGTATTGATGTCACTACAAGGGAACAGAGAGCACACTCCTCTAAGAAAATCAGAACCAGACTACACTGTTATCGAAGCATTCTGTGAAGTAATGCTGGCTGCTAACACAAAGGCTTTATTCAGTGCAATATCATAGAGAGGTGGTAGCATACGTTGGCGGGGGAAACAATTCCATGTGTACCTGTGATTCAGCAGAGAGTTTTGTGTGATGAAAGGAATGATTAAATAATAAAAAAAGAGAATAGATTGGCAAACAGGGCATTAACTAGAGAAACGCCGGGCGAGCTTCGCTGTCTCAGTGGCCTTTATGAAAACTATATGAGCATAACATTCCTCGTTCGATCACAAGGTTGATTTTTTTACAGCAGGGTTGTTTTTTTGTGTGTGTTCTATGACGGATCGCTTGTGCTTTGTCATTCCTGAAAGTCAAAACAGAGCAGAAAATGTGTCGTCCTCGCCGTCGAGCTGTCATGAAACGCCTAGTTCTAGACTAAATTTTGTGTCTGTCTTCCTATTGCACAAAGGTGGGTGTTTTTTTGGTGTGACGGTTGGTAAAAGACATGTCAAGTGTGCCTGTGTGTGTGTGTGTGTTTGAGTTTGTATGTGTGTTACATTCATGTTTTGCACCTTTCATGTTTCTTGTTCACTTTTTCTTTTCTCTGAAGGAGAGGCTGTGTAGTTGTTGGTCACGTGATCTAGTGATGTGCTGCTGCCTCCATTGCCTGCGCACTGTTTGGTTTCATCGTCTCATGCTGATATATAGAGGGCCACTTTAAAGCATCATGGGAATTTTTAAAATCAAAATGTCAAGTTGTGCATTGTTCTCTGACTGTGTTTCATCTGCCTGACATCTCTGGAGCGAGCTTACACAACTTCTGTACATTTGAAAAGAGAATCTGGTGCAGAATGATATTGAATTAATTTCTATAATCTTGGAAAATGTATGGATTAAGCTGCACACACAGCCGGAGTCTGGAGAGCACACACACTCATCAGTAATGCCAATATTCTCTTGTTGCTCCATTTAGTTTGTTGACTCACTGAATGTTTTATATATTTAATCAAGTCTTGAAAAACAAACAAACCTATTTGCATATAAAGATTTGCAAATAGATTTGTGTAAGGAAATGTATTCAGATCAGTAAAAACTACTTAACATCCTGCAGGCTGTCACACTGACTGTTCCTCATTCATCGAGAGTGACGGAGTGAGAATATACAACAGATTCTAGACAAAGCTGTTATTCTACTGTATGTGAGAAGTGGAACTGAATGTCAGCATTTCAAACAGAGTTGAAAATGTCAATGTTTTAATTATTTAGTCACAATTTAACTCATAAACGTTATGTAAAGGTCCAGGATTCTATTTATTCTATTTGTAGAATATGTCAGAAAAAGAAAATATAATGTTCTCTTTATCACCTGAAAATAAGAATCATTGTGTTTTCATGAACTTAGAATGAGTCTTTTAAATCTGCAGAGGGAACAGACTCTCTTCCATGGAGTCCACCATGTTGCACTGCCATGTTTCTACAGTAGCCCAGAATGGACAAATTAAACTCTGGCCCATTTTTAAAGCCACCGAGGGTTCTCCTGACTGCTGGAAAGGAGACGGCTAGAGTAGGGATATTTACTGGCCTTTAAATTTACTTTTTCAAAGACATTTTCAGTGCCCACATATCCCGTGGGAACTGTTTCAAATGAATCAGTTGAGCACTTGTAGCTTGGAGAACTGATCAAATTTTAAATCACATTTTTTTTCACCCTCTAATGTTCATGAAAACACATTGACTCAAATAATTTGAATAAGACGATATTTTCTTTTCCTTACAGTTTTTTTTTATCTGGTATCACTTGTTAAATAACTTTGACCCTGATGAATGAACTGCTGTATTCATATTGGAATGCTAACCTTCCATGTCACTGCTCACATACAGTCACATTAGACAGTTTACATGTACGCAGCACAAACAACTCAACTCACTGTCCTACCTCACTTTTATCTCTCGAGGAGACAGTCACTGTGTGCAGGTGAATTATTCAAGATTATAGAAATAATATTTTTAGAGCTGGAGTTTCAGTTTTGAAAGCAGATGCTTACTTTGCTTGCTCGTCTACTGAGAGGAGAGGCCTGCAAACTGTACTGACAATGTGTGTGTGGTGGAAGTGACCAAAAGTGTTCAAGAACTCAGTTACTATCATGAGGAACATAATGTTTCATAGCTTTAATAATTTAAAAACATTTGTTCTCTCCGTGTTTAGTTTTAAGCTTCCATTCCGTCCTGTTTATCTCTTGTTTACTCTTTTGTCACATTGCACTTGAAAGATGAGTCAGACATGAGTTTGTTGTGTGGAAAAAGGGTTCCCTTCCTCATTTTACATTCATATTATGAATTAAATGCAATGAAAGAAGAGAGTTTGCTATAATGGAATGTAAGAAAAGTTGGGCTGGCTGTAAGTTTGCATCTGATCCTTTTTGTTCCAAAGCTGTTTATTGTAAAGTTTCTCATTCAGTCTGTCACAAAGTTAAAACACTGTAACATGGTGTCCCAATACCAAATCATTCACTTGTGAATGGGTGTAGTGTCTCTAAACGCTGTAGCTCTTTTGTACTTTGATCCATTTGTAGATAATTTATAAATGTTTCTACTTGATTTTACGACAGCCTTTTTGTTAGTGCACTGAGATTTTCTTCTTCCTGTAAAAGACTGCGAGCATTCTCCATAGTGTCCTTTGAAACCAGATGTATCAGTCCACCGTACGTGCTTGCTTTGTGAATCAAAGTTTAAAAGTGAAAAAAAAAAGAAAAAGAGAAATCATTGGACAGTATTTATGGTGATTCATTATGTGTGAGTGTGCATGTGAAAAAATATGACTTTTATAACCAAATTAAATTTGATATTTTTTAGAAAATCAATGTTTCACATTCATTTCTGATGTGTTTTCACCGAGGGGAGCAGATTTCGACCTGCTGGTGCTGTTTAATGCAGTAAAACCTACACATAACAGATGTTTACAAATGGTATAAATATTGTTGTTGTCAGAGGAGCCACTGAACAGAAAAACCACAGAATTTTCCTCTGATGAATCAGTGCTCTTAGTTTGATGGTTTGGGGTCTGTTCCTGCACCTGTCTGGAGGTTGTCTTGTGGTTCAGATCAGTTTAGTTTATGCAAGATTTGGGTCCCAATCACACCAGGAGTTTTGTCAAAGCACTTTTCATACAGAGGATGTCTCTTTATAATATTCTTTACAGACTTATTCACCAAAGTATTACATTATCATGATAATCTTTAGGATTATATTGTTGATTCCAGTGGTGGATTTAAATGAATTACATTTAATCACTGTACTTAGTCACAAATTAAAGGTACTTTTGCTTTACTTTATGTTTTATGCAGCTTTGCATTGTGCAGTCGATACATCTCAGAGGCATACATGGTACCTTTTACTCTGCTAAAAACTCTTTACTCAACAGAAAAATGCATTGACACAAAGCTGAAAACAGAGATATTTGTCTAAACTCATTAGAAGTTGATTGTGGTTTTTATTCTTGTCATTGAACTTGTAACCATGTGACCTGAGGGTGATAGTCATATGATTACATGTTCATGTGTCTACATATGTCACAAATGTAAACATTGTCCTCACAGCACAGTGATGCTACGAAGATGCAATGACCTGAGAGAAGAAGCTTCATTGCTGAAGATTAAGCCACCCAACAGTTTATAAAGTAATTAAAGTTTGATTCAACATTTAACATCTAAAACAGTGAAATGCAACATTAATGTAGCAGTAACATTAATCCAAAAACATCGTATGTAAGAGCAAAAGTAATGTCAGTGCAATATCATAGAGAGGTGGTAGCATACGTTGGCGGGGGAAACAATTCCATGTGTACTTGTGATTCAGCAGAGAGTTTTGTGTGATGAAAGGAATGATTAAATAATAAAAAAAGAGAATAGATTGGCAAACAGGGCATTAACTAGAGAAACGCCGGGCGAGCTTCGCTGTCTCAGTGGCCTTTATGAAAACTATATGAGCATAACATTCCTCGTTCGATCACAAGGTTGATTTTTTTACAGCAGGGTTGTTTTTTTGTGTGTGTTCTATGACGGATCGCTTGTGCTTTGTCATTCCTGAAAGTCAAAACAGAGCAGAAAATGTGTCGTCCTCGCCGTCGAGCTGTCATGAAACGCCTAGTTCTAGACTAAATTTTGTGTCTGTCTTCCTATTGCACAAAGGTGGGTGTTTTTTTTTATGTGACGGTTGGTAAAAGACATGTCAAGTGTGCCTGTGTGTGTGTGTGTGTGTTTGAGTTTGTGTGTGTGTTGCATTCAAGTTTTGCACCTTTCATGTTTGTAACCATGTGACCTGAGGGTGACACTGACAGTAACCATTTTCCTGCTCAATAACTACGTTAAAAATCATACTTGAGGAACATTTTGCTGTTAATACCTCTATATTTTGACGTTAGATTTTAAATCAACTTTTACTTGGACTGGAATAATTTTAGAGAGTGATATTAATATTTTTAATGAAGTAAAAGATACACATGTCTCCCAAAAGTGGTTAATTTACAAAACAATTCATGAAGTCAGTTTTTCTTGGTAGGAAACTGACTATTATATTGAACTTATACTTATACTGAACTGACTATCATATTTCACACAGAACCAAACTGACGACAGACAGCTATCATGATGACACACAAATTATAACACTTGTTCAGAAATGCATTTAAATGTGTGTAAAAGTGTGTAGCAGCTGACAGAAGGAAAATGAATGGAGCTTAAATTCCACATGTGGATGGACCATCTGATTATTAAACCTGGGTTTGTGTGTGGGGATCATTTAAGACACCATCACCTCATCTTCCTTTCAAATGAAAGAACCAAAGCACTTGAAAGACTATTAGAGGCTCTGATTGTAAACAATCAACCTGCCAATGGAGGATGTGTCATATTTGGTGCAGTCAGAGTTATTCCAGAAGCTTCTCTCTGGATTTGCTGGCAATTAGCAATTAATCTGTTAAACTGAGCCTGAAATGGGATCATACCTTCAGAAATTTCAGACAGCCGTCACAATAAACTTAAGAAAAGTAAACACCACAACTGTTTGCAATGTAATAAGTGGCTTAAAGGCACATCAACCTTTTATCTAAACTAATCATGACCCAGATTGTAATCAGATACAACATGTGCCTGTTTTGATAGAGGATCCTTAGAGCATCTTTAAAAAACTCTTTGGGAAGCCTTTTACTTATTAACAAAGCACAACAGCAAAATGAGTGCAACGGTTGTCTGCTGAGATCATTTTTATCTAGAATGAAACCTGCATGATTTATTCAATAGATTTTATTAAGTTTATTATACCAGCCAACTTGCTGAATTAATTACTATCTAAATATAATATGGCTTCTACCAGCAGTCTAATGGCGGGCTGTCACTCAGCTCAGAAGATCCCAGCAAATCATGACCTGCCTGTCATTACATCAGTGATGAAAAGCTGGAGGGGTGGTGACTGAGGGGGCTGCGCATAAACAAGACAGGCTGTCTGTAAAAATTACATTTACAATTAACAAGGCAGGAGATCTGAAGGATAACAGATGTTGACTTTCATCCGTGACTTCACTGTTTCTGATTGAAAGGAGCCGGAAAAAGTTGAGCTGCAATGAGTGAGCCGAAGAGTTCAGAATCACATTTCAACAATTAGAGCCTGAAAGTTCTTCAAGTCCGAGATTCAACAGAGACGCGTGTACATGATTCATTTTTGTCTTTTCAGACAGAGGAATAACACATCTGGTAAATGCACAGCTCATTAATTAATAAGTATAACAGCTATATATCATAAAACTTATATAGTGTTTAAATGTATTTCTGCAAGTTGCCAATTTCTGTATAGTACTTTAAGATTTCTCAAATCTATTAATCACATATTGGTGTGCGTACAACAGCCAGACTCTGTGCTATTACACCACCATCCTCAGGAGGGCAGCATTGCTTTTCAGTTGCACAGTGCGTGTGATGGAGAGGACTGCATTTTTTTTCCAATGAGGGATGTAACACTTAGGGGGGCAAACCTGGGTCTCATCAATGAGTGTAATTGCCTGATTAAACATTTGCTGATGTCAGCACAGCTACCATAAGCACATAGACACAAATTTCATGTCAGAAAAAGTCCCTCTGCCTCCTCCTCATCCTCCTTTTTTTATAGCCTTCCCTACATGCACATTCGTTTTTTACTATTTGCTTAATTTCAATGTTAATTCAAGCAGGAAAAGAGTCTCACACATTTAAAAAAAGTACTGCAGTGGTTCTGCGGTGTTTTGCTGAAAACTCTAGTTCTTCTCTCAGGCAGGGACAAAAGAAAGGAGATTGAGTTTGTATATCAATTAATCCTTGTTTTGCTGCTTATATTGTATTTGTCCCATACTGTCCTTCCTCTCCACTCCTTCCCCTCCCTTTCTTTTTTCCATCTCCATCCACCACCTCCTCTCCTCCTTCTCCCCTGCTCTCGCTTTGCCCTTATTTTTCCTCACTATACAATAGATCTATGTGGAGCTATAAGTCTCTAGACTCCCCGAGGGCCACTGGATGTTTAAAATTCTTGGCAGTTGTAACCTCTCTATCACTCGCTTTCATCCTGCCTGCCACGCCACCAGAGGGGGGCACAAGGAGACATCCATCTTCTGCCAGCCTTTCTGAATATTTCACAAAACCTCCGAGTGCCAGTTAAACACTCAACGTCCATTTGACCCCCCCTGCCCCAAAATCACAGCAGGGATCTCCAAGGTAAAATATTTTAATTCGACTTTGATATACCAAGAGACCTTTTGTCATGTAAGGAGTTGGAGAGTTCTTTTGAAGTTTCTGGGCTCGAACAGTTTTTAGAACTTCTCTGAGTCCCTTCAGTAACTGTGTGGTAATGAGGTTTACAGGAGAGTGTGTATGCAACTATCGGTTGATTTTTTATGTCATAACTATGCATTTTTCATGTATATTATATTATGTATGTGTGTTATGCAGTACTTTTCTATGGATACCTAAAGGCAAAAATGACCTTTGAGCCTCTACTAAGCCCCTTATTCTCCCATACTGTGTGCACTGATTGTGTATTACCATATAATATTATTTTTGGATATTTTACATGTGGAAACAGCAATGTAACATGTAATATGACACGTGAAATACATTTTTTTATCGAATACATTTACATTTTGTCACAAAAATTTTAGAACATTGGAAAGAATAATTTTCATTAGGTGACTACACATATAGGTATTTATGGTTTATGGCTATTTCAAACACAATTTGTAGGGGTTTCATGAATAATGGAGAAAAAAACAATAAAATTTTACCATTTTGGCTCAGGGCCTCTATAAGAGTTTAGGTAAAAGGAACTACCTCAAGGCCACTTTCCTTTCAGCTTTTATTGTGGTCTAGTGCTGCATATGTTTCATCGATTAGAAAGAGGATTGTTTATCCCAGTCTCAGCAGGAATTCAATATAACACACAGATATACTGTCTTCAAGCTGTTCACTGCACATCTGGATCCCTATCAGTAGATATTTTACACTGTTGCACAGAAATAATTGCCAACCAATGTGCAATCAAACAAATTACCACAATTTGTCAGAAGATGAATGGGCAGCTTTTGGGCCCTTTAAAGGTAGGGGCCGTCAAAGCAAAGCAGCCTGTTATGCCTGTGGGTAATCCAGCCTTACATCCATAAAACAGAAATGTTTTTTTTTTTTGCATGCTTAAAAGCAAGAAACATAAGCTGATGTTGTGATCTGAGAGAGAGCTGTGTTGATTAAGATAGAGAGATAATAACCTTATTTAAGCTCAGGTGAGAAGAATTTTCAACAACAAAGCTAAATCACAGCGAACAGGTCACCTGTGTGTCCATCCATCCGCTCCAACATTCATTTTTTTCTCAGTGAGAGGTTTGAGGCAGGCCATCACGGCGCTCTGAGGGCAGGCTGTGGGTGGGAGGATGTACCACCTGGCCGGTTACTCATTCCAGGCAACCCGCAGGGGTGGAAAACTGATGTTTCAGGCTGCGGTGCTTCCAGAGGTGCTTTCATTCGTCTTAAGCAAAGGAATGTTTAAACTTTCAATCAATCAAACTTAATTTCTGTAGCATCTTTTGTTCAGATGAGCACATTTCAGAGTACTCTATGGATAAATGATGGGCACATAGTTAGACAGAACAACTGTGGACTGTAACAGAATTGAATAAAAATCTAGATGAAAAAATTGATTGACTAGACTTAAAAGACAAAGCAAGGGCAGTGAAATACAATAAAATACATTAAAAAATTAATAAAAACAAATACTGAATAGCTAAAACAATACAAAGGCAAGTAAAAGCATAATCCAAACATAAATGTGGCAATCAGTAACAACGAAAAGTTCATATTGTTAAAAACGACATGCAAATTATGTAATGATTGAAATGATTATTTATTAATTATTTAATTGTTACTATAATAATAATTCTTATAGTTATTTGGATAAAAAATTTGTGACATCTAGACCTTATCAACAAAATACATTTGAAGATTTAGTGTGTAGGATCAATGGACGATATTGCAGATTGCACCCAGTTGTAGATCCATCCTCTCACCTTCTCCTTCAGAGCTTATGGGTGGTTGCAAAACTCACTCAAAACACTGGGCCACTGTAGAAACATGGCAGTTTAACAATTCAGATTTTGTGGAGGAGGATCATCTCCTTTGTGAGTACCGTATATAAGGCTCATTCTGCACTAATGAAAAAATATTCCATTTCCCCATTCTTGCAACAAATCCCACTGAATTTTACACTTCAGAATTTTAATAGGGCAGTCAATTGGTTTTTCGCCATCAGGACTCAGCGTCACATAAAGCTGTGTTTCATCAGAATAACTATTAAAAAAGAGATGCTCTGTGTCTCCATAACATTACTGGCGGGATCACACAAAGAAGCAGTTGCCCTAAAACTGATCCTTGGGGAACCCCACAGGTTATTTTGTGGGTTTTGGAAAAGTCATCATTAAAAGAAGAAGTTTCTCCCTGAAAAAGAAGCAGAAATTTTTTTCAAAAAAGTTCCTGATAGCCCAGTATGATCCTTCAGTTCATTAAGAGGAACCTTGTAATTTTCTGTGTCGAAAGCAGCACTCAGATAAAGTAAGAGCAGTGTTGAATGTCTATTGGCAGCCTGATTTGTCCCGATTTCAATGACTGCTTTTACTGGGCAATCTCAGGACTACGAACGGCCTAAAACCAGACTGAGACATTTTCAACTCAAGTTACTAAAATTTTTCAATTGAATGAATGTTCACCACTGTTTCTGAAGTTTCACTTGAAAATGGAAGACAGAAAGTTTGCCTATAGTTGTATCGAGGGATCAGGACAACTATTTTTCAGTAGACTTGGTTGACGTTCGAGGACGGAGGAAGCCTCAGGCCTTGCTTTTGTCAGTCATCTTTGGGTGAAACTGCTTGGAGTTGGAAACATCCACAGGGCACAACTTGGCTGCAGAGCCCTCAGCGCTCAAGCACCATGGGCAGTGAAAAGACTAGCTTGCTGGCTTGCTGGGTGACTGGCTGGATGGCTAGCCGGCCGGTCGGCTGTCTGCCCCTTGGCAGGCTGCAGTGCTAAGTGTTATTACACAGGTGTAACGGCAGCTTTATGTTCAGAGACTTGACTCCAGCACTCCCAGGAGATCAGAGTAGAAAATGCAGAAGCAGTTTGCAATGATTTTCACTCAGAGGGCTTTATAAATGTTTATGGCTCCAATTGTCTTGGTTATCCTTGAACTGCTTTTTCCGCTGTTATTATTCTATTCATGCGTTGCCATGCCAATTGGATGCAAAGACAAGATAAAGCAGAGCTGATTATTTAATGTGTTGAGGAAAGAAAGAGAATGGAATATAAGTCTAGTTCAATATCCATCACTAAGCTGGATTACTGTCAGTAAAGGTTAATAGATAAACTAATCTTCTAGTGACCCTAGTGTGTACTGAGGAGTCACAGGCTGGTTATAGTTTATCTAGATGTCAAATTCTAGGTGATCAGTTCGACAGGGGGTTTTTAGATATGACCTGTCCTGGTTGTTCATTCACAAATCAATGTGTGTAATGTACAACTTTTATGTCATTTAGAATTTATTTCCTTCTGAACAGCATTTTGATATGAATAATTTTTCATATATTTGTTGTCAAAACAGATTTTTCATTGTATGTGCACTGCTTTCTTGATATCTACTTCATCTTGAATCATCTCATCGGAACAAAGAGAGGTACACACTTTCATATGTCACTACCGAACAGACTTGAACAGGTAGAGAGCAAAAAATTGCTTTTCTGTTTAATCATGTTTCGATATGAAATTGTAGTGTTTATCAGGTAATAGAGTGCAATTCTGAAAATACAAGTACAGCTTTGAGATGCATTGCTTTTTCATATTCTATCAAAATTCAGTCAGTTGTGTCAGAGATATGAATGACAACACATGAATGAGGAAGAAAAACCCTGCAGCTGATAACACAAGGAACACGTGAAGAAATAGTGATTTTATTTCGGGACACAAACAATATGTTTTGTACAGTTTTGATATGCCAACCTAATCTGGGTCCTAGTTTGAAACCAGTGTAATTTTTTAAAAATAAACTGGCTTTGTTCAATAGTCAACAGTCGTGCTAGCAGCTGTGTGAGGCTGTAGGTCTTCTGACTGTCGGCTAAATGGTAATTTCCACATACTAACATCCTTACTAAGACAATGCCAGTCTTACATAGCCTGCCCCCCTCAGCGCTGGAAAAGGTCTCACTGCACCCATTAGCATCCTGCTGTATGGGTAAGACACTCAGGTTTCTTTCTTGACTTCTTCAAGCTAAGCACAACTGTTTTTAACTATGCTAAGACCAGATTACAATAGCAGGTTTGGGGAAAAGGTAACATGCAAAGAGTAGAAGGGGAGGAGAATTAAAATGCTAACAAAATGACGTCAAGCTGGTTTTACAATAATCATTATCTTCGTTAGCCTGTTATGCTAAATGCTTAAATTACGTTATTCCCACTAAAGATAAGCACAACTGAGAATGATGGAAATGTCATCAGCTTTGCAGGCATTTGGTCATTAAACAAAATATTGGAAAATTAAAACTTTGCCATGTTGGTAGCTTAAAAGCTAAGTAATACAACTCATCCTGAGGAGGATGTGAACATCTGGTCCAGACTGCATGGTAAACCATCCAATAGTCGTTGAGACCAATGTAAATCAACAGGTCATGTGACTTAAAGACTGGCATTGCCATCCCTAGAGTCATGCAAAAACAGGAAATGGTTTATTTCCTGAATTTCTGACTAAACTTTGGTCTTGGCCTGTAGTCTAGTAGGTAATTTCTCCTGGTATTTATCTCTTTTAACATCTCAGTGAGACACAGCTTCCTGTTAAAAGATATCAACATAGCAAGGATAATTTAGGTCTTGACTCATGTTGCTCCACATCAAAGGACCTCCAAAAATCTTTGGGCCACTCACAGGCAGCAGTTTTACCATCCAGCGCTGACGTCACACATCGCACCATCTCTCCGTCATCCCTAATAGCACCAGCAGAGGGTTGGATGTCTGAAACAACAACTGAAATCTGGAGACGTTCCCAGACTCAATAGTCGATGGCCTCTGCTACTGTCAGTATTAATAATCACTTTCAGCCAAACACACAGACGAACTGCTCAAATTAAAGCTCAGTGGCATCAAAATGCAATGCATTAACTGACCGAGCACAGTAAGCACCACAGCAACATGTGCAGCAAAACCAAGTTCCTCTCCTGAGATTAAACAGACTCTATTAGTTCTTCAGTGTTTTATTTGGCATTTAGAGATCCCCAAATGTCTTTGGAAGGCACATATTTATTTTAATCAGCCTCTGCTGTCAGGAGAAGAAAGTTTTTTCACCAGTGATGCCTGCATGCATACTGTCACCTTGGCACTGGTGCCACATGGCAGTAAAGAAGACACCAGGCACAGTGGGTTTAGTCTGAAGATCCTGTCAGCGAGGCACATTTGTTTCAGAGTGGAGGTACTTAGGGGGATGTTAGAAAGTGGAGAGGTAAAGACTAGCCTGACCGAGCTCATTAAACCCACTAGGTATTTTTTTTAACCATAAATCTGATGTCAGCTCTTAGTCCGATGTCTCCATACAGAACCTGAACGGTTCTGCTCGTTTATCATCGCCCCCACTATTCTGGTTCAGGCTTTAAGCTTGCACCGGTGCTCAGTGTACCTCATTATAATGAGTGTATGGAATTTTAGGCCGAGGCAGATGAAGTGATGCTCATAAAAAGATTAAAAAAAAACAAAAAAAACAATATAATTACCCATAGTGGTAAGAAATTAAATGGGACCTGAGGCTTTGCTGCAGCACAGAAACAAAAATACATTTCTGCTTTTCTTTCTTTGACACTGAACGCACATTTGCCCTAAATATATGAACAATGTGTGGACACTTACAGTCTCAAATTTTAAATCAACTTTTATATAGTTTAGCAGGACTCATACAAGTCTAACATTTGATCGAGTTATTGCTTATATCATGTTGCCAAATGCATAAATTTTAGGTACAGTGCCTCCATCCATCTGCTCCACCTACACAGAATGAGCCCATGTTGATGCTGACGACAAGGAATATGCAGCTGACAGCTCGCAAAATCTGCAGATAAACTTTTTAGGTCCTTTGAAAAAACTGGCTTGAGTAATGTCTAGATGGAAACAGAGGCATTCAAAAGGTGAAATAAACATTTGTTAATTTCTAAGCATAACTTTTGATACAATAATGAACCTAGTTAATACTGAGAGAGCATAAAAAAGTAGTAAAAAGCTATTTTAAGGAGATCTTATACGTTTCTTATTTAGAATAATTGAGAAGTTAAGTCAGCTGCCCTTAGTAGTAGTAATAATAACATCAAACATCAAACAACAACAACAACAACAACAACAACAACAACAACAACAATAATAATAATAATAATAATAATAATAATAATAATAA
>JAPZDV010000011.1:9782572-9794760 GCA_029814665.1 Acanthurus lineatus | reverse complement strand
TACAGTAATTGCTTTTAAAGTTATATTTTTGCCATAAATTTCATGTTCAGAGTGCAGATTAATCCGTCGCCTGGCACAGTTTTAGGATGCACTCTTATTATTAAAGGGGCAAACTAAGAATTGTGTCAACCTATTTTCATGCCTAAAACCCCCCCTCACTCTCTCTCCTGTCTGTCAAACAGTGCAGGAGCTTCATAGGGGAAATAAGCCATATTTGCTGCATTAACAAGCACTGCCTTTACCACCGAGTCTCACCAGCCTTGGTTCCTTAAGATGGACAAGCTGCCCTCATTCATTTTAATCCCTCGACCTTTTGCTATATTTGATCTCTTTGTCAATCTTTCACCTTCATGCTGCCCTCATCAATGTTCTCACATAAAGTAAAACACTGATTTTGTAAGTGACAGCTGCTGAAATCTGACACTAAAACACTGATTTAAGCTATGATTGAGAACTTTTGCACTAATTTTTCTTTTTAAACTCCCTCCAGTTGTTGAAAGTCAGAAGGTTGCTGAAGACATTGGAGAGTCTTCCACACCATCTCCGGTTTACCCCAGCGTCAACTTCCAGGTCCACAACGTGAACCACGTGTTTCTGCGGCAGGACAGTCCAGAGCCTTTGGGAAACTCCAGCCTGAAGGGTCAGACTCAGACTTTTCTCATCACCGGTCCGGGTGCTGGACTCCTCCAGCCAGCTGTCAGCGCTGCATACGGCCCCCTGTATGTAGATGCCCCGATTACTCCGGACCAGCTGCTCAGTGGGCCCAGCATCCTGCCCGTCATTTTGGTCCGCCAGATTCGTTCCTCATCTCCTATTGTCAAGATTCTCTTCCACATTCCCACAGAAAATAATATCACTATTGGCTCGGTAAAGTCTGGGTCTGGAGAAGATAATGGGAGGAAAAGTGCTGAAGCCAAGGCAAAAGATGGAGCTCACTGTGTGACAGCCTACGCCTTCTGGGAGATGAGGGAAGTTCGTGGAGCATGCCTGGTGTCTCCAGGTGGATTCTGTGTGGCCCAGTTGAAGCCAGAACCTGCCTGGTTTAGCTCAGCCAGCCGATCCGGCAGCTCCAGCAGGGAAGCGGGAAAAACAGAGGGAACTAAAGGGCTCCAGGGGAACGTTGTGGAAGTCTACTTCCAGAGTCGGAGGGATGAGACAGGCCAGTGTACCCCACAGGATAGCCTGCAACGTGTGGGAGTGGGGAGAGGAAGAGATTCTGGGGGATCGGGGACACCCATGAGGCGCATAGGAAGTGTCACTCTGCTCAAAACTCCACCAGGGAACCCCACCTTCCTTCGACTGAGGCTGGGAGGCACCGTGGTGATCCAGACTTCCTCCAAGCCCCTGAAGACCACAGACGTTGCAACTTTCTATGTCTTTCTGGCTAGCACATCCACCCTGGAAAGTTTCACTCTAAGGTGAGAGATTTCCTGTCTGTCTTTTCTATCAGGCTGCTCTTAGAGAAGTAGTTTGACATTTTGGGATATATGATTATTCACTTTCTTGCTTTGGCTTTGAGCAGTGACCTCTTGAAGTCATGCTGAGCCAAAAGATCACAATAAGACAAAGAAATAGGGCAGCATATAACCTTTACCCATAAAAACACAATACATTGTTTTTTGTTTTTTGTTTTGCTTTTACTTTTGTACAATATTTAACAAACAAGATTTTATGTTACATTGCAGGTAAACCATATTTCTAATTTTAATGCTAAGCTAGGATAAAACTATATGTTACTTGGCAAACTTGAGAGTGGGTCTTCTTATTTAACTCTCTACAAGGAGGGGGAAAAGTGTATCTCCTAAAATGTGGAACGCCAAATTCCAAAATCCTCGGGAGCTTTATAGACATTCAGTGAAAAAAGATTTTATTCTCTCTTGCAGTCAACTGAAACAGTTTCAGTTCTTGAATAGGTTGGTTACATGTCATTTTAATGTAAAGGCCATTTAACATGAAGTGAACTATGGCTATGATATAGGATTTACACCTATTGGCTCTCTTTGCCCAGAGAATTAATAAATACAATGTTATTCGTCTTCAAATTTGAATAACTTAAACTCCAAATACAAGTGCAGGGAGGTGGAACCAAAGTCTGTAAGCCATTAATGTACAAAGTGTACAAAGAAATAATTGCTCCAAATGACTTTGTTTGTCTTGTGGCAGCTGCATTATTGACACCTACTATGACAAAGTGAGAATGGAAAGAAATTATTTACACGTCATTATAATATGTGCATTATTAGCACAATTTGTTTGTAAATATCACATTTATTGTTGTTGCCGATTATCATCACCCTTATAGTGAACATTTAATATTCCAAATGTATGATGCTGCCCTAGTTATTTTGAAAAGTCAATATATTTACATAATTTGAGTGATTTGCTTTCAAATCTGACTTCAAGTTAAATGTACAAACGCAATAAGTCAAATCTCACAGCAGTCATCTTAAACTCAGTCTCTATTTCTCTTCATAGTAAATTAAATATCAACTTGTTTACAGGTCTAATGTGTTACCATATTGTTTTGGAAATTTTTAAACATTTCTATAGTATTATGTAGAAGTAAGACCCACTGTGAATTCTGTTATTTGCTATTCATTCTTTGTGTGGATGTGGCTGCTAGACTCTGATGGCTGTTTACCTTGTTTTTAAGCCACAGATGTCAGTGCAATAGACTTTGTCTGCCATTTTGGTAAAGAACAAACTAATATTATACTGCAGCAGGATAATCACATACTATAGTATGCCAACACCCCAATTTGGCCCTGCGTAATTAAATACAGGAAGAAGGTGTTTAGCTTGAAATATCTCTCCCAGAAAACATAATTATTCAGCTATGTTGCTGAGTTTGCAGAGGACAGGAGTTTAGGAGAAGTCACATAAAATTTAAGTATCACTGAAAGATGTGAAGCAGAAAAAGAGTCTCGGACCAAGTTGAGTCATCGTGATGTACAGTATATTTGAGCTTCTTCATGAGGGATAAGCTCCATGCATTTAAATGGTTACTTAAGGCACTTGAATACTGATGGGGCTTGCCATCAAGGCTATTCAGGTAAATGCTTGAGCGCCAACATGAGTTGTGTTGTCTGCCTTTTTCACCGGCTTCATAAATTACTGACATGTTATATCCTGTCTACTCCAACTTCTCAGTTAGTGGGGGAGTTATGGAGAGCACTCTTCCATAAACAGGGAAATAATTGGCAAACGATTCACCAGTTTTCATATCTCAACATCCCACTAACATTTCAACAAGGTTCTCTGGGTGTTTCACTTCATAAATAATGCATCTATTTAACGGAGCAGGAAAACAAATAACTAAAATCTTCCTGACTCCTTTGGGTGAAAGTGAACTTGATATAAAAGCAGCCCTGTCACACCCAAACACATAGTTCAATCTGTTTCGGTCTCGACTTGTTTCCTTTTGATGCACATCACCGTGTGGAGTAAAATTGTTTTTTATCAGAACGCCTCAGATCAGTAAAGTGTAAAGCCATTGCAGTGAGGTTTGCATTTTCTGTCTTTATTCAGCTTAATGGTTTTGTTTAAAATGCAAGACAAATTTCACTCTAATCCCATGATTTAGTGATATCACGCTGCAAAACAACATACCAACCCTGCAGTAATCTGCAGGGGGATGCAGGCAAATGGAGAGAAATGCTAATATATGTGTATTAACCCATAGGCTGCACACAGTAGTTAAACCAATCCTCTTCTTAAAAGTCAGACTTTCCATCCCAAAACAAAAAAATGCCTCCACACACACACACACACACACAAGCACACAAACACACAGACCCAGTGACCCGAATGTAAAATAACATGAGTAAGATTTGGCAGAGACACGCTGACCCTTTAACATCCTCTGTTGTTTTGACTATTTGGAAGGATTTAAAGCCTCGCTGGCCGAAATTCCCCAAACTTCAACACACCAACCGCACCACTGAAGTTCCTCCAATCACGTCTGCGATTTCAGTCCGTGTATTTTCTGACCTGCTGCCACATGCAGAATGAGATTGGACAGGAAGAGGGGACTGAGTCCAGTGGTTAAGTCCAAGTGAAGGCTAGCTCTGAGGAGCTTGGCAAAGTGATTGATTCCTCCTGAGAGAAATCCCTGCTCCACTTCACTCTTTTGCCCAAGATTGAGTCCACTCCAGCAGAGTTAGGCCAGATAATCTGTGGCCCTGATTGAAAATGAATCAAGAGGTTAACCCTTTGAGGTAGCCATGATCTGGGTTGACTGCCAGGATTATCCATGTACGTGTGTGTCTGTGCCTGTTCTGAAAGGCCGTCATACCCACCTGTTAAGCTCACAGGCAGCTTGTAAACACAGCATTTGTTATTAAAAATCATCTATTTTCAAAATTGTCTTCTTGTGGAATTACAAACATTTTATCAGATTGGAACTGAAACATTTCGTGGATTTGCATTTAGCTGATAAAGAACAGCAACAGCTCAGCATCAAAAGGTAAAAAATATAGAGTGCTGAAGTATCAGAAAGGTGTTTAAATTCGACCTGAGAAAAACACAAAATGTTGTGCCCACAGGCAGCAAATTAAAAAGAAAAAGCCCTGCTTTTCTCCTGCATGAATGGCTAATCAAATATCAGGCAGGAGAAAAGCAGAGTCAGGAGCTCTCCTGCTTTCACATTTTTTAACAAAGACATTGACTGACTTTGGTTAAACAGCAGTGAAGAGTTGTTCAGTTCACAGGTCGATATCCATTCTGTCCCCCCACCTGCGGGCCTGAACTGTGGGAAATGACTGACAAAGACAAAGAGCGAGGATAGAAGTGGCCGAAATGAGGTTTCTCTGCAGGGAGGCCCGTGTCTGCTCGTGGGTGAGAGACTCAGTGATCCAGGAAGATCCTGGCATTGAGTTACTGCTCCTCTGCACTCAACAGGAGCCAGCTGAAGTGCTTTGTACTCCTGGGGGGGATGCTCATCAGGTGCTCTCTGCACTGTGATGCTCAGCTGGACAAGCAGCAGGAAAATTAGATGACAGATGCAGGCAGTTTGGTTGAATTGTTAAAGAAATAAATATTTCAAATGTGTATTTTAAAGACTGAAGTTTTCCTTAGTTGAAATGTAACATATTACTTTTCCCTCCACTGTGATCAGAGTGATGGCATATTAAAGGTGCTATTTGAAGATTTTACTGTACAATTCCCATACAAAGGCCCAATTGGTACTGCGTGCCTTATGCACACAACTGTTTGAATTGTTGGATGAGGTAAAGTAGTAAATGACAACATAATGAATGTTGATTGAGGGTCATGGAACTGTTCTTGTATCAGGAGCTGAACTGGATGAGAAGCTCTAGGTGAAAACCAGAGATCCTGACTGCTTGGACCACATAGGACCTGTAAAGGGATGAGCATTGTACTTCATGTTGTGACCCATCAGTGAAAACTGTGTTAAAGGACTTGAATTTGATTTAATCATGTTTATAAGCCGAATTCAAACATCAGCAGAGTTTAATTGGTGCTAACATTTCACATATAGAATCTTTTAACAGAAGAAATAAGCAAAATAACGTTTTAAACACAACAATTTTCAACATTTCTATACAGAGGTCTTGATTTTCTGACTTGTTTCCTTGATCTGCCTGCTCTGCCTATTTACTCCAGTCTTTGTTAAAAAAATTTAAAATTAAATTAAGGACATTTATTCATATTTTAGATTAATATATAAATGCGGAGACCCAGAAATTGATCTCTACACAACTGCATCCTTATGTAGCATTTGTTATCTAGCAGCTTGTCAATATTTTTCAAAGTATGAGTGTGTGTGTGTGTGTCTAAACGCTTGCATACTGTACTTCATTTGCACAACAACCCTGACCTTGACCCTGTCTCAGTGTTTATTGATTAGTCTGGTTGCCACTTAATTACAAGTCAGCATTGTAATCGTGTGTATTTGTGTTAGCAGAACATGAGAGCCAGCATACTGACCCTCATTCTAGCATCGATAGATTTTTTTTCTATGCGTGTCTTCCCATCTGTCAGTTTTGATGTTCTTCAGCTATTTGAAGAGCACTTTGTTGCTGAAATGACTAACTACATGTTGTTAAAACAGAAATAGAGCCAGATTGTTTGCCATAAAATAACAGGTTGCCTCTCCGGGCCATTACTGAGCAGAAAACATGTAAAAAAAGAAGCTTTTGTGGAATAATTTCCAAGTGTATTATCCTAATCTGTAAGTACTCTGAGCCTTTGTTTTTGGAAGAAGTGGTTTAGATAAAACTATCACCGTGAGACTGTGAAATGGCCGGTCTTGATGTCCACTGCTAGCAAATAGAAAACTGACACTTAGACAATTGCAAATTTGTGTTTGAACATGCTGATTGAAGAGGCAGAGTTTCTGGTAGACATAATAAAAGTGTAGATCTGTCCTTCCTCATATCAATAGATGAGACGGATGCTAAGTGGAAAGTTTGAATGAGCTAACTGCAGCTCATTTTGCTTTGTACTTTTTAAAAAAAGCATCCTTTCATGGCCACACTCTACCCGCGGTCACATGGGTGTCATGTATCCTCTCAAGATTGGTTCAGCGATTCCAGTCCAGCGGTGTTTGCAGTTCGCAAACCTAATGCAACACCTTACTTGGTTAAGCTTTTTCAAATTATACTTAGCCCGAAAATCTTGCTGATAAAAGTGCAGCAGCTAAGTGATGCTCATGAGTAAGCAATGGGCAGAATTCCCTCTGGGACGTTTCCAGCACCTCGTTGAATCCCTGCCATGAGGAAATTGGCCTGTTTTGGAAACACGCGAGGCTCCCACCCCGCAGCATGGTGTCTGCGCGAGTGCAGATTAGTAAATCGTTGCATTTTAAACGTGGATCAGAAGTGCTTCGTGTCCCTTGTATCACCTTTCAGCCTGTGGCTTAAATAATGCTCTGTGACCCTTTGACAGAGGCACATCTGCTTTAAAAAAAACAAAGGCTCGGTGATTGGTGGACCTCCAGCACTGTCTGGTCCTTTCACATTATTTATAATAAGCGTTCTATCTCTCCCAGCAGAGTGATGTGTGTGTCTGACATCTGATTAACTGATTCCCACTTCTCCCCGGGGATAATGGGAATAAATACCCCTGCTAATTCTCAGTCTGCCGGCAGCCTGCGACACATCAGTCTGTCGCCGACTCACCTCGTTAGGCACCACATGAACGAGTAAAAAACAGACACAAACACAGAGACAGCATGTGTGTGTAAACACAGAAATAACATGCTTTTGCAAGCAAACGCACACAATCCTTAGTGCCCCTCTCACGCACTCGTGTCTCATTATGCAGCTTACAGATACAAAGACAATACCCTTTATAAAGGCTTGGATTTGTTTCAGGGTTGCTGCATAAACAAAAGGATGCAGATAGTCACAATCCAAGTATTCTCTTCAATGTTTAAGTGCTATTACAAAGAATTGTACATTGTTCTCTACAGCACATACTGAACAATAAAACCTATATAATAAAAAAACTAGTGCCTGTAAGATTCAAACAATGCACATAAAAAGGCATTTAAGGGTTTCTTTAGTCTTTTCCTGCACTTTTCACATCAAAACTGAGTAAATGAATGAGAGTATTTGTATGTTTGTGAATTAAATTAATGCTTCGCACTAAATAAATTAGATCTGTGTATTTTACGTCTTTGCTGCAGGGCGACAGTAAAAACGGGCCTGTCCTTCAGTGCAGCACGGCCCAGTGACTCGGCGCTGTGGGACATCGTGGTGGAGCCTGGCAGAGGAGCGACTCCCAACACTGTCTCTGTTGTCTGTCAGAGGAAGTTTGCCGTCACTGCAAAGAGGTCAGTCCAGTGCACGTGCAGCACATGTCACAGTGTTAGCGGTCTGTGTGTTTCCACCAGCCCCTTTCAAGTTTTCTCCCTCCACTCATTGAAAAACAATCTTTTTCTTTTATCACTTTTTATTGTCTCTTGTGGCCTTTATTTTCAGAGATTTTAATAATCCCTGCTGCTAGCATACAAAAAAAAAAGGATGGGTTATCATGAAAAAAAAAATTCAATGTTACATTCACTCGGCAGAGCAGGGACAGAGGAAAAGTAATCATTTATGGCCTTGTGCTCAGTGGTGCACAGACTGTAAGCAGTCAAGTGCACCCAGTGTTGTTTTTGTCAGGGTAAAAGAATGTTTGTGCATCAGTTTTCAGGAGGTAAACTTGCTTTTCTTGGTAGAGTATCTCAGAAGAATTTGCATTAGAAGAAATAAGTCTTAAAAATGTAAACTCTCTCTGCTGGTGCAGATCTTATTTTCTGCAGAAGTTCTGCCAAAAAAAAAGAGAGACAATCTTAAGGACACTTTATATGTAACATTCAATTGTAAAGTCAGACGAGTGCAGAATATGACAATGACACTGCAGGAACAAAGCATTATAAGGCATCGGCTCCTTTTTATTAGGATGCATCAAAAATGTTAATGCAACACAGCAAGTGCTCAAAAACAAAAGATGAAAGATTGAAGCTTCCTGTTTGTAATTCAGGAAGATTCTGCCTAGTTTGACTTTAAGTTCCCTACTTTCAAAAATGTGTTTTTCTTCTGTTGATGTCTCCTGAAAATGTCTGACCTTGACAAGACTGACATATGTCTGTGCAAAGTTTTTCATCAGAAAGTGTTTTCACATTCCTTTACAAAGGGGTACGATGTCCGTGCACTCACCTATTATCTGAGATTCAGACCTAACAGCTCTGCCACGAGCTTTGATACGTCACAAATCAAAACGCCATCACAGCCAAAGAAACCTGAAACATTCAACACAGAGCAGATATGTCTGCACGGACAGTAAAAGTTTGCATAAGTGAAGCCATTAATGTTGCATCAGTCACTGCCAGTTTAACAAGCTCACAAATAGTATTAAAATGAAAGATGCCAACTTCTCATAACAATCTAACACATCACACAACTAACCATTAAAGTCTGTGTCTGAATAACGCTCAAACTTGTGCAGCTGAACCTCTCCAAGGTGTCCTCTACGCTATTGTGTTAGCAATCACAAGCCATCTCTTTTCCACCGCTCTTTCACTGGTGCTCACTGACCTGATGCAAGCAACGATGGTGGGCGGGGCCATAGAGAAAAAACACATTCAACCAAATATGAATCATCCCAGAGTATTTTTACGGTGACTGGAGAGGAACTTTAATGCGACTCAGCTTACTCAGTTCTGTTAATTTTCTAAAAAAATACTGTGAGTAGTCATCATTTAGTGCAATGATTACTTCATTAAACATTCCAACAAAATTAGACTATGCCACCATGCCACCCTCCCATCAGTCCTGCACTCTACAGAACACACTTGCACATATTCACCTGTTAAAAATACCATCTACAAATAGAAACACATAAAAAAAGTATGTAAAGAAAGAAAGCCAAGTGGAAAAAAATCCAGAGGAATGGCTCTGAGTTGTTTTCAAATGCATTATTTTAGTACCTTGCACCTACGTCTTCCCTCTTCACATTTGTGCTACTATTTCAAGTATATGATCTCAGTATATGCACCTATTTTTATTCAATCATGCCTTTTTTTCCTTATCTCATCTTAATTCAGAATGTTTGCTGATTAGGAACTTTCCTCACTTCATTATTTACTCCATTTTGTAGAATCACAAGTTAAACTTTTCAAACTGCTTTGATGTCAGAATTAATAATTGTAAATTTTAAAGAGTGGTAGTGAATAAATCAAAGTGTGTACTTGTAATTTGTATTTGAATATCAGTTGCATTGCACTTTCACTGCCTGATTTAGCTGATATGCAGCAGTTGATCACAACAGTTTAGCCTGCTGCTGCTGCTGCTGCTGCTGCTGCTGTTGGTGGCTCACACCAGCAGCCACCTCTGCCCAGCAACCTCCCGCCCACACAGACCCCACACCACCCGCCGTCGGCCCGACCCACTTATCTGTAATCATCCATAATCACGGCTACGTTATCCAGGCTTAAGCGCTTGCACGTTCAGAAGGGGAGATTAGAAAGGAGAGATATTCCAAGTTGTGTCCCTTGTACTGAGCTTAAACACACACACACATGCAGCACATGCGAACACACACACAGACTTTCCACCACTGTGCTATGAAGTGATGATACGTCCAGGGGTTTAAAGTCCCCCCTAATAGATGGATTTCCAGGAAACAGGGGCATTAACCCCTTGTGTGTCTCTCTGTCATACTCTCACGCAGCCTCTTGCTGTATTTTCAGTGAGTCATTTTAGTCTGTTTTATCTGACAAAGACCATAAAAGAAAGGAATTAGACATTTTAATTAAAGCAAGGTCAGTTTGCGTGCTTTCAGGTTTATTCACTGAAGACACACATGACCTCAGGCATGTTGTAATGCAGGGGTGGGGAACCTTTTTCCTCATTGAGGGCCATCTCAACTTTTATGATGTCCATGAAGGGCCATACTAAATTATTAAAAACATATATCACACCAGCCTCCAGTGCGATGGCAGGAACCGCTCCCCTTTGCTGAGGTGTCTGATGTCAGATGGTAGTGATGATGATGCAACCTGTGGCTGATTTTCCAGGTTTGGGTCTGTCAGTAGGTTGTAGGTTGTCAGGCATCATAGCTGCTTTCCACAGTTCCCTTTGTTTACTTCTCATGTCCTGAAACCTCTCCTGATTGCCTGGAGGAGTTTTGCACACTCTCAAGCATATTTAAATGTCGTAGCAGAGCTTTTGTTCCTGCAGAGTGGGAGAATGCACGGTGTTACTTCCCTCTAGTTCACTTGCAACAGCTTTAATTTGGCTTCAAATGATTTCACATTGAAAGGGAGAGAGCTGAGGAGGGGACTTTAGTTGGGACTTTAGTGCTTGAGGTTCAGCCCTCTCAAACAAGGAATAAAATCCTTGTAATCCAGCTTGGATGCAAAATCCTTTTCAATTAATAGAAGGATGAGCTCACATAGTCTGTCCTGTGGGATGAAGGTGTTCAAAGAGTTTACCAGTTTTAACTTTGAAAAGCTTCGCTCACCCGATGCCATCATTGCTTTTATAGACACCAGGATCCTGAGTGCAGTCTCACAGTTGGGGACAATTCCTTCAATCCTTTTGATTACAAGAAATGTTTGAAAACTTGTAAAGATACAAGGACACAAATTAAACTTGCTTTTACTGCACACAGTCTCTCAACAGAGTTCCTTTTTTACAGTGTTGTGTAATTGTACATTTAGATTATGAGACTGAGCACTAGATCAATAACCTTCTATGGATGCTATTAAATGGTTTTTATATGTAAGGAAAACAGCTTTTGTGCTTTCTTGCAAAGTCAAAGCAAGATTGATATGGTTGGGTGTTGGCTTTAAAGCAACAGCTATCTTAGCAAGATGAGAAGAAACTGGGGAAAACAGGTGGTCTGGCTCTTTCCAAATTAAATGAAAATCCATACCATCACCTCTAAAAGCTAAACTTTTGACCATGTATCTCCTTTTTGTTTGAAAGTTCCATTCATATCCATACAATGACCCCAGAGTAAAAACTATGCTTTGTAGTTTAACAGTGCTAGGTTAGCTGCTTCTTCATGTGTCCAGTCATTAAAATAAGAGAAGTTTACAAGCTGTTATCAACAGCTTCAGGTTCAGCAAACAAACATGAGAGTGGTATCAATCTTCTCAGATTTGTCTTGGTTATAAAGAAATAACTACGTCTACCAAAATATTAAACTATTTTAAATATATTCATAGAGAGATATTTAGTATGTGTTGTCTGCAGTGTCTGTTGAGATACTGCATAGAATTAATGTAAGCTAATATTTTATCCTCGTCTATGTGTCTTTGTAACATGCCTTAAGTTATGTGTTTCTTTAGCAAATGTACCTAAAAGCACATGATATCATCTTCACCCAGTTAAAAGGCCTCATCTTCCTTTTTCTCCTTGAGTCTTGCACTTTTTTGAGCATAATGCTCAGAACTGCTAGTTTGGCTTGGTGACACCTATTCTGTATTGTGTCTTCAAGACCATCTTTACTGTGCTTTCATGAAAACTGCTCTCTACGGTCTCCATCGTGCTTGTCCGGGTTTTTTGTGAGGGTGTGAGTGAAATGACTCAGCAGAAGTTTTGGCT
Organism: Acanthurus lineatus; assembly: GCA_029814665.1. Taxonomy (NCBI): domain Eukaryota; kingdom Metazoa; phylum Chordata; class Actinopteri; order Acanthuriformes; family Acanthuridae; genus Acanthurus; species Acanthurus lineatus. The sequence continues at coordinate 9,782,701 of JAPZDV010000011.1, read as the reverse complement.
TTGTGGAGCTTCAGCGTGGTATCTCTGACTCTGTGTGAGCAGTTCATGTGGGTCAGGAAAATCTCACCCTCGAAGATGACATAACATGGGAAACAGCTTTTCAGTGGAATATTTTTTTTTTATAAGCTG
>JAPZDV010000011.1:9767407-9782472 GCA_029814665.1 Acanthurus lineatus | reverse complement strand
AGGGAGGGGGACGACTGAGACAAAAAAAAAAAGTGTGGATTTTTATGTACCTTTTGACCAGCAGCGCCACATGTAACCTCATAATAGCCTCTTCCATTTAATTTATTGTACTTTCATTTCTGTCTGAAAAGCGGTCAGTCCTTGAGTTCCTTTTGATGGAAAATTATTACTTTCATGTTTTTCTATGGTTCTAAAGTGTATGTTTGGATGTATCATTGCTTGGAGATTTTTTATATTTCACTGTAATAATGTGAGTTTTAGCCATGCACTGCAGAAGTTCATTGTTTTGCTTTATGCAAAGTTTTGCTCCACTTCAAAGTGCCACAGCTCCATTCACATTCTGCCCGATTTTCCCTTTGATCTGCTCCTCCTGGCAGGTATGCCTACACCCTCTCTCCAGCATCAAATAACATCACATGCCATTTCTTTGACAATCCTTTGACCAGAATACTTGGCTCAAGTCTCTGCCAGCTCACTTAATCTTCCCTCCACACTCTCACCTTATTCTTCCATCTGCCGATGGAAATGAGACCTCTTGTGTATTGCGTTCGCTCTTGGTTGAAAGTCTACATTTTGCTGTTCACAATTTTCAGAGTAATTTTTTTTTACCTGTTTTTTTTTTTTTTTATTTCCATAGACAGTGTCTCTCCGAGGAACAAGAGAGTACGAACCTCATCTCAGCTCCTTTCATGTTGAAGCATCTTTGTCTCATGACACCACGCAGTGTTTTTGTAAAAAAAAAGTGAAATATGACACTTTTCAAAGGTTTAATAACAAATATCTAACAGAAAAACATCAGGTTTTCAGCCTAATGTTGGATTTTTTAACTGATCAAAAAGACGACTGTTTCTCTTATCATTTAAAATAACAGTTCAATGATAATTCCACATCAGGTGTCAAGGAACTAATATATTTGTGTTTTATATTCTGATATGTAAACATATATAAAATCAAGACAACATTTTGTTTATTTGTGTTCTTGCATTACTTTGAATATTTGCAACAGCATTCAACCCCACAAAAATCTGTGTTTTTACTCAGTGTTACACTGGGTTTCATTTTGTTCCCTGTCAGTAACTTTCTGAGAAAACAGGCAGCGAGTGAGGGAGAGGATCAGTAAACAAGACTATAAGTAACATGAACACAACTTTAATACATCATATTATCTGTTAACAGTTCTGCCCGAATCAGTCTGAATGGATTTTCATCTGCAATAGTGGCTGTTTAACAATGAAAAGAACAAATCCCATGATTTCACGCTACTTTATGATGTCATCAAAAGATATCTTTTGTTTTTATTGTATTATTGTTTTGATTCAGAGACCTTGAGCAACAGATCATAATGTGTGTTTAAGAACTAGCTAGTTAAATAATCTCTAACGTAACTCTAATTTGACTTTAGTTATGCTCACTATATTTTAACGCTCAACTATAAAAACCACAGTTGCAGTTGGTCTGTAAATTTAGAGTTGTATGTGGACACAGTTCAAGAGCTAATAGAAGTTTTATTTCTTCACAGATAAACCCTTGATTGAAATTGGGTTTAGTTTAGATTTCAGTTTATTGTTATTGTTCTGCTGTATAAAACACAATCATGACTATGTGCTGTGTGTCTTCATTAAAAGCAAAACTCTTTGAACAACAGTGCCTGTGTCAACAAGTTATATGCATGCCAGGCTCTGAATTAGATTTTATTTCTAATTAAAGATAAATTTAAACCATCCCGAAACACAAGCATTTTTTTTTTGGTCTAAGTGTCCAAAAATATCTGAAAACAACATTTAAAGCGAGGCAATGTAACTTTTTTTAAAAGGAGAAATAAGGAATTCGTCTTTATCATCATCATGTGTAATCCTGAATTTATAAGCAATAAAACCATCCCACACTCTTAGTTTCAGCCTTACTTTGCTTTTGGTAGCTGCTGTTGGCCAACATTAACACATTTTAGATAAAGTAGATTTTTCAGTGTAACTAACATTACTGAGTCAGTTCAGTGACTTAATGACTCTTTTTGTTCTGCTTCTGTTAAACCACATTTTAGCATTTAAGATGATCTCATAACAGCCACTCGGGGGCATGTTGGCTGCTGTTCAGCAAAGTTCTGCCATAATTTGTCCAAACATATTGTATTTTAAAACTGTGTCTCTTAACAGGGGTCTTCTGGAAGTTCTGCAACTCGACTTTGTGCCAAAAGATGTTTCAGAGCATGCTGAGAGTCAGACTATCTCCTGGCGTCTGGAGATGCCGGGAAATGTCAAGGATGTGGGCACGATGCGGATCTACACAACTCAAAGAGACTATGTGGGGCTGGCACCTCTGGTCATGGTGAGGAGAACATCTGCATTAATTTCTAAACTGTTTAAAATTCTTGTTTCATAACAGTTTTCTTACATAAAAAGTACACAAAGAAGCAAATTTCCAGTTTGATTCAAGAATGAACTCCTAGAATATGGAAGATCTCACACGCATGTACAATAAATTTGACAACATTTTTATATCTAAAGGTCAGAGGTCAACTTTACTGTTACATGATATTGATCTGCAGACATTTTATTCAACATCACTCAGTAATGAAGGGGAAGAAAGCAAAATTTCACATGATACTGAACTGGTGACACTCACCTTGCGTATCCACCTTGACACTCTAGTGATGATTGATTCTCTGTGAAAGTAGCCTCTAAGTGAACACTGCATGTTTCTCCCTGAAATGTATTCACTGGAATGACACATGCCAATTAATAACTAATTAAGTAATAACTTCTGTTTTGCCAAATGATCTTTTCTTGAATTCTTTTTAAGTCTTCACTAAAATATTGCAGGAATTTTAACACATAGATGTAAACTGCAACATGTCTGGTTTGAAGAGGCATTCAAGTTCAAATTTTTCCTTTACATGAAATTTTCAATCATAGGGCAGAGTTGGATATGTTTCAGTCACCTTTTTTTGTGATCATATTGCAATTTATAATATATTTATAATATGTTATTTTGGGTTCTTGTCCTAACAACCTTTACATTAAGATACAACCACCAAAAACAAATGGAAGGCACATGTCTGTCCCTGACAGGAGATTCACTTAGTTATATCCTGGTACACTAGTAAACACTGATAAAACAAAAATTGGAGAGGCAAAATATTTTATTTCAGAATTCACAAGAGGAAAAAAACCTGTTTCCCTGTAACATTTGAACTAGTAGAATTTTTAGAGGAAGGCTGCAGTTTCTTTTTAAGTAAAATGTTATGATTATACTTCAAAAACTAAATTACTGAAACCAAAAGAGTAACCAAGGCACTCTTAAAAAAAAGCAATTAAAAAGCCTTTATTTTTTTGGCTAATGCATGGTAAAAAATAATAAAAAATAAAAATAATAAAAGCACCAACGCATTGCGGCGCACAAGCGTTCAGCCCCAAGGTGTTTCTAGTCACCCTGATGGAGGCCTGTGTGCCACAACACGAACATGCATTTTTTATCTTTGCCATGCATTAGCCACTCTCATAAAGGCTTTTTAATTGCTTTTCATTAAGAGTGCCGCTGTTTCCTTGGCTCTTTTTGGTTTTATACTTTGTCCTCCCTGCACCAAAGAGCATGAATTGTATAATTTTTTGATGAATCTTTTTTTAATATATAAATTTCCAAAAGTCATGCTCTTTTTTCTGCCATCTACAAGATAAATTATTGTTTTAATGTCAACCACCTCATCACTACAGATGTAAATAAATAAATGAAAGCTGCACCAGAAAATGTACATTTATTGCAGTCAGCAGATAAGGCTGTGTGTTTGGATTTCTGCCCTTTCTGTGTGGTGTCTGCATGATAAGAAGTGTTCATCTGCCTAGCATTAACCCTGTAAGGGATCGACTCACTGAATGAACGAGTAGGGAATGAATGAACCGACAATGGAACAGCTTACCACGCTGTGTAAATATAACGCTCTTTTCAGAAAAAGAAGCAGATTTATAACAGAGCTGAACTACTTGAGTCCAACGTGATCGCTGCAAGCCAGATTATAAACATTGGGCGTCAAGATCTCTCAGTTTGACTCTGCCAGCAGAGCACCGATATTGCTTTCTGATTTTGTGCCCCCCCTCTGATTCAGTGGCTTATGTTTGGGTCAGTGTCGCTGTCTGAACTAGAACATGTCCTTTTGGAATTGCGGTCAGCAGCTGTCAGGCCGACAGAGTTCAGAATGCGAAGCTGCTGGGGAACATCTGCCGAGTGTTGCCTGATGCTTTCGTCCACCAGCATCAGCAGGGAAAAAATAAACACTGATCACCCAGAGCTTCTTAACCACACACTACCACTACCTAAAAATGGATTAAAAAGATGTTATCGGGCATCTTATAAACTGGAACGTAGTTGTAAATCCAAGTCGAAAGAGGAGTTAAAGTGTAAAAATAAAACTACATCAGGCTTTCTGACAACTTTAGGGATGTATGAGAGCTAAGCTGCTGCTAAACATTGACAAGATGTACATTACAAGGTGGGAAAATGGGTTAAAAGATTAGAAACGTAATCAGGTTTAGGTGTTCGGAAGGTGACCTACTGTATGGATAATACAGTGCAGCGCCAGATTTATTTTTGTCCAGGTGTGTGAGTTTTTTAGAGGCAGACATGTAAATTATCATCAGAGACAGAGATATCTGTTGTAGCACATCTGTCCGGTTTGTGTGTGTGGGAGGGTGTTGAATCAGTGCAAATTAAATGAATCAAATTTTAAGCCAGCAAGTGTTCTAATCCCCGTCGGCCTTGCGAACATTCTCTACCTGTCGTTCCTGCCTCCATATGAATAATGATTCTATTGTATATCAGTTAAGCAGGATTTCCAACATATGATGTGTCAAAAGCCTGCTGTGTATATGCTCTTAAAGCAGCAGACTGCAAGATCTTTGAATTTTATGTTTCAACTCAGTAAATTTCATAATTATGCATAATTTCTCATTTCTGTTGGCTTCAAGTATTAGTTGACATATTCAACTATAAAACCAAGTTTATCCCCCTTATCCTTCTGTCTCTTAATTCCCTTAAATGTGACAGTGAATAAAACAGTGTATTAACCCAGTCCCTTCTTGGTATACAGAACACTGATATCTTGAATACTGCCGTACTGACGGGTAAAATGGTGTCGGTTGCTGTGAGAACTCTGGCTGTGGAAGCCGATGGCTCCGTCACTGATGTGACCAACCTCACCAGCTGCAGGTCGACACAGGAGGACGTACTCAAGGTGAGCCATCAAAACGCAACCATGTGTTGGGTATAAATTTTTCAACCCCATAATGCTTCTAAATGAATTTGCTTTATGTCTAAATAAAAAGGACAATTTCATGGAAAATATTTTGGTAGACAACATTTGAAATTGTAGTAAATTGATATTTTATGTTCAGCATTGTTATTGTTATTATTATCTTTTAATAATAATAACAATAGCAGTAAGGATACCTTCTTAACTCATTTGCTTTTTATTGTAACCCTTCTTATCTTTTATGGGTTATTTTTCTTACTGTATAGGTTTTGATATATATATATATATATAATAACTATAGGTGATATTTGTATGTGTATATATATATATATACTTCTTTCTGGTCTCGTATGTTTTATCTTAAATGTGTGCATGTAATTTTATGTTTTGTGTCATGTATGATAATTGCCTATTTTTATGTTTTTATTTTGAAACACATTGAAGAACACACTGTTACACTGGTAGAATTGTGGCAAAGTTTGAATGTTGCTCTGTTTCATATGGGATTTATAAAGATTTTTATTTTCCAGGTTTCAAAATAAAATTCCAAGCTATGTGTGTAAACCATAAATATATATGAGGGGCCCTGAGGGACATGTTGACAGTATGTATAAGAGAATGGTTTCATATGTGTATGTGAAAGATATATTTTAGCTGTATATGTTGGCACACTCGTGTTTGTAAAAGCTTGTCAATAGTTCAAATGGCAGCTTTTCAGTTGCTTGTGTGTGCATTTAAGTATTTAGCTCTTTGTGTGAAATTGTTTCAGTGGTTTATAAACAGAACTGTTTGTAAAGTAAGTGAAAGAGTTTGGTTTTGCATATATATGCATGGTAATTCTTAAAAATGTCTCTTTTGGCCACTTATAAATATAAATGTTCTATTTTCCTTGTCAACCTGGTAAATTAACCATAAAAGATAAACAGTCCTTTCCTTTTATTCCTTTTTTTCTTGCAGATATTCAAAAGCAGATTTTCCATTAAGTTTTTCTTTGGTGCTTCAATGCCTAATAACTTGTTCATCTTAAATAATGTACAGCTGGGCAGCTTGATGATTTTATATTCACTGCTTGTGACCACTTAACAGCATGAGTAAATAATACTAAATCAGTTAAATGTGTTTTATACAAATGGGAAACTGTTGCAGTCTTTGTTTCTCTCACATTTAACTCCGGTATATGAGCTGAATTATCAGCAAGGCCTAATTTGCATACAATGCAAGTCTGTTGAATGTCTGACCGTAATTAAACTCAATTTGGAAACAATGAAAAACAAGATTTACTCTGTGCAAATCTCCAAGACACCCACTGTCACTGTGCCATCATACTCTACAGGTCCAGCTCCAGCCTGTTGTTGACGCTGTGTGTATTTGTGTGTACGAGTGTGAGTGTCATCGTAGATAAAAGCAGCCTCTTCCATATGGCATTAAAGACTGAGCTCATGATCCCTGCTCTCAGTCCATAAGCACAGTGATTTGACCTTTGTGTAATGGATCCATGTTACTGGGACAGAAGGACAGAGCAGAGAGAGGGCGACGGAGAAGAGACGACCGGGGAACAACAAAAAGGAATTATATTATTTTCCAGTAGATGACAGGGCATCCGCTGGCTTTGTGAGTGTCAGGCAGGGTGTTTAGTGTGTAAGCTCAAGAGAGTGCAACAGAGCTAAACAGAGAAAGACTGTGTTTGTAATGATTTTTCTGTATCAGTAGAGGAACTTAATCCAGTTATTATTGTGTCTCTTGCGCTTCCTCAAGGCACTGACCCCACTTACAACAGACCAGATGATGTTAAAGCCTGAAACCACAAATCATACTTTTACTATACAACACACAAAGCTGAATGAAGCCTACACTGCACTTAGATATAGCTACATGCTAACATAAGATTGAAAGACTGGCTGTGTGTGGCTGTGTGTATGTGTGCGTGTGTGTGTGGGGGGTTTACAGAATTATAATATGATTGTACATTTCAACTTTGCAGTGTTTATTGAATGATTTTTCTTGGCTACTTGGAACAGCTGCTGAACAAGTCGACATATTGACATAGTATTTGACTGTAAAGTCCTTATGGGAAACATACAAAAAGTTTCCTTTGTACATATTTTGAGAGTAGCATTCCTTGGAGTCACATTTTTCAGTCTTGTGGTAAATGCAAGTTCAAGATTACTCCCCTTTCACTTTTTGGTCTCCACCAGTTCCTGAAAGAACAATGTGGAACTAAATGGCATATCGGAGGGATATCAAAGTAGGGCTAAGCTTTGTTGTTTGTTTTGTTAACACTACATGTCATTGTTATTATATTTATTATGTATAGCTGCAAATAATTTACACTTTTAATGGACATAAAGCTGAATTCAGGCTGATTTGAAAGCAAATTTTTGCATCATTTTTTTACTTTGAGAAAATTTAACACAGACATAATGTTCACTATAATAGTTTCTCAAGTCTGCTTACAGATTTTTTTATTCAACAGGAATGAATGGAAAACAGTGTTGGGGTAGATTAAGTAGATTTCTAAAATACAGAGGGATGGTTTGCACATTAGTTGGCTGTAGTGTAACTATACTTGATGCACTGAAAATGCAAAACCACTTGTACTGTTTCTAAATGATGTATTCTCAGTGTACAATCTACATACAATTCATGTAGACTTTAGGCTAAACACCAAACAGGAAATGCCAAAAATAATGCCCAAGAAAAAAAAAAAGAAGTCACAGAATTAGGAATGACTGTTAAAAATTTTAATTATAATGGTTTTATCAACACATCTGTTTTTGAGCTGAAATCAAAAAAGGTTTAAGTTTGTATGGAGTTTATTTTTTGTGTGTATTTGGAGAGCTGCACAAGACATGAGAGCTTTTTGTCTGGACCAGTCGGCATGATGGAAAAAGGTCTTCGCAGACTGGTCGCCCTTAACATTTCCAAAAAGGTTCAAGCTGACTTACCTTGGAAGTCATTCCTCCCTCTGCTTTTTCCTAACTTTTTCCGCCTCCCTCTCTTCACCTCCCTCTCTCCAGTGCTACACTCTATTCTCCAGTCTAGTGCCCTCCAATTACCTCTGTGGAGCCACTGGTTTGTTAAGATAAGTGAGGCGGCAGTGGAGATAGGTCTCCAATCTTAAATAAAACACACCAACTGCTGTGTCTCACCTCATTGCTCTCACTGGTGGGGACTTCAACACTCCCACCTACAGAAGAGCACTACAGGAACATTCGTAAGGCAGAGCTTATTTATATTCGGTAACAGTTTTATAGAGACCACAGCCGTGAATTTACATGACATAAACAAACACATTGTGCGATTCCCAGGCCAGACTTTGGTAAGAGTGTGAAATGAATAAAATCTGTGTCCATGTGGTCTTAGTTTATTTTGTGTTGGTGCTTATTTGTATCTTGTTCTGTTCTCCTCTCTTTGTCAGTTCTTAATGAAAGTTTTGTATTTATTTCCTCTGGGGTTTGCATGGAAAGACCTTCACTAGTGTTTGTCTTGAGACAGAGGAATCCAAAACTCTAGACAATAGTTCAGTCTTGGCTCTTGTCTTTAGTGGCTCTGAATTTTTTCAACATTACTGTCTTTCCAAATATTAAGATATTTGTGGAGTGATTGACTGGCACAAAGAATGTAAGGCCATCTGACTGACTTCTAAAATCTTGGGCCAGATTAAACCCAGGACTTTGCCAATGAGGCTCTAATGCCCCTTTTGCTTTTTTCTTGTGTGTATTATCCAGGTGTCAGAGCGATGTGACTATGTGTATGTAAATGGAAAAGAGACAAGAGGGAGGAGCAGGGTGATGCTCAACTTCACCTACAGTTTTCTGAGCACCCAGCTGGAGATGAGTGTATGGATGCCCCGTCTGCCCTTACGCATCGATGTGGCCGACCCCGAGCTCAGCCAGATCAAAGGCTGGAGGGTCCCTGTGACCACGGGCAACAGAAGGTAAGGCCCAACCAGTACTTTGTCAGACTGTCACCTTGCTATCCAACTTTTATTGCTAGACGTCTGATCAGCCCAACTCTAAGGGCCGTCATGTGAAGAAATTTTATTTCATTCACAGATGAACAGCAAGAAGCTATTATACTACAGCTAGTACTTGGGACTCATTTTTAAAGCCTTTACAATAAATCTGTTGCCATTGTAGTTCAAGCTTGGTACAGAGTCATTGTTTTATAAATCTTGAGTTTTCTCTCCAATCCCAAGTCAAGACAACACCAAAAACACCAAAAAGTAATCAGAGCTCTTAACGAGACATTAACAGTGTTTCCATTGGTGTTTTTACATGCATTTTGAACAATAAACTCAAAATAACATCCTAAACTGGGCTAAATACTGAATATGCTTTTTTCTAGTGTTTTTGCCTCTCCCCTCGAAAAATGGTTAGTGGTGTAAATTGGAATTGTATACAACTTTGAGAAATATGTTCTTAAATAGCAAATATGTAACTAGTATTACTGATAAATTATTTACTTTCTTAGAGTAACTTTAACTTTTACTTTCTTTCTGTCTCCAAGGTCATTGGTTTTGTTTATTGACAATTGGTGAACAACTTTGTCTCTGTGTTCATAAGCTCTACATTTTCCGCTCTAGAAGAATAATATATTCATACCATCACCTGCTGATGAAGTCACTCTTTAAATAGTCTAGTTTGTTTTTGCTCCAAACCATTTGATGGAAAGCTGTGTAATTTACACTTTCCTTTTTTTAAAAATCTTTTTCCAAACTTTTAAATGTTTGCCTTAAATTTGTTTGACAGTTGAGGAAAATGTGGCTACAGTGGAACAGCAGCAAGGTTAGGCTGACCTTACTTCCTACTTCTAACAAAGTCATTCTGAGTCAAAATGTTTAAGTCCAGTCATGAGACTTGAGTCCACATCTCTCGTTGTTAGAACTTTATATTATAATTTGCATTAAAGAAAGAATATGAGACATTCCTGCTCTCCTAGAAATAAATAACTTGTTTGGATTTTCATGTCAAATTAAATGTATATGTAAGGGTTCATATGCAAGCAACCAATTATGGTGGTATGCACCCAACCCTGTAGAGATATGTAAAAGAGAACGCATCAGCTGCAACACATGTACACCAAGTTCACTGGGTGATAATGTTTGAGTCTAGTTTGTGGTTTGTTTAATTAAATTACAGCATATTGAGACATTTCTAATATCTGTCTTTTTACTGTATATGTAGTCAGTCATATAGACATCACATCTGTGTTTGGTGCATTAGTGGGCAGGACACTGTAGAGGCAACACAGTTGCCCTGGAGATAAAGGGTAGTGGAATTTCACTCAATACTTACAGTAAATCATTATTTTTCCCTCAATACTAATGATGAAGGTCAACTGATGTTAGTTTTCTCCAGAGTAAATAAAAACCCTCTGGGGCTTTCATTTCCCAAATCATTCAATACACAGTTCCAGACACAAACAGATAGTAGGTCAAACATGTGAGATGAAGTGTGTCTATGGGGATTCCGAATACCGTTATTTGATCTATTTATGCAAATAAATAAATTAAAAGGCAAAAATAAACAATGCAAACACGAATATAGCTTACTTAACACCAATTATAATACTGTAATCTTTAATGTCAAGTATATCACCTGCGATGTGCAGAGATGTCGCAAAGTAGTAAACACAGTTAACAGTGTAGGAACATAGGTGGACATAATACACAATAAAAACAGACATGAGCAGAAAATAGTGATTCTACAAGAAGAAAGTCTAAACAAATCTATCTTGAGCTGTTCTGTAAAACTGTCAACAGTGTTCAAAAATCATAAGTCCAATGAGAGAGAGCTATAAAGTTTAGGTACTGTATCTTAAAAAGCATGGCTCTTAAGTTTTAAGAATGAATCAAGAAAAAAAAAGCCAAACTTGATCCAAGGACCTTGATGATGTGCTGGTGATGTAGATCTTGTTGGCAGGTGCCTGGGTGAGCAGATATTAATTTAAAAGAACCTTGAATCAAATTCTGGGAAGGGGGAGAAGTAGAATTTCTTTATTGTTTCTTTTGAGTTTAAACATAAGACATCTGCCGGTTTTTTACAGCCATCCAGGAGTTATTTATAACTGACAGTTGATTCTTTGTAGGTTGAAGGTCGGCACAATATTAATAACCATGAGTTTGACAAAAGGATTGAGGGATGAGTGAGTTTGCTGTCTGGCGCTGAGTCACACTTGTTTAATTCATGCAGCATCTCCATCGCATGTTAAGTTCTGACCTCAGGATATACAATAATGATGTTTATTTGGACTCTTGACAGTAGTTTTCTGCCAGTGGTTTGAAAGCATTTCCACCAACCGTCCAGCACACCTGTGGTGCAGCGCGTGGCAGACCAGCTGTGCCTATGATAATTATGTGATCATTGGTGAGGGTGGTCCACAGATTAGCCTCTATCACTCACAGATGATCACAGTCAACTGTAGGATCCTGGTTAAATTTAAATTCATTAAAAGGAAAGGTCACGCAGTAAATGTTTTGCCTTTGTAGTATCAACAATGATTCTGCTTCAGTATTGTTCTTGAGATAATGTTTCTCAGTGAATAAATCTCAATGTATTTTGGTGAAACCTGGTAACCTGTTTAGGCAACTGCTACTCATAGTCATTTTGCAGTAGGATCTTAAAATTTGTGCCACAAAGAATTTACACTTCAGAAAAAATGACTTTATATCTGTAAATAATTGTATAGTAAAATGCAGTAATTTGTTATTCATAAAGTTGCAATTTTTTAGAAAGTTTAGGGTGACATTCATTGCCTATGCACAAAATATTAAGCTACAATCAGCAGGCAATTAGCTTAGCTTAGCATAGCTAAGTGTTAAGACTAGATGGAACAATTCAGAGGTAATTCCATAATAAAAAAAATGACTTTCATACACTTTGATACATGTTTTTAAGGTCCTAGGCAAATTTGTTAGCTTAAAACAAAGCTACTCTTTATGCTAAGCTAAGGGAATTGCCCTCTTATTGCCCTTCTTATTTAGCCTACAGGTATAAACACAATTTTGATCTTGTCATCTAACTTTATGAAAAAAGAGAAAAAGCTCATTTTCCTAAATGATTCTTTAAATTTGTCGGTTAAGTATTGTGTTTGATTACCTTTGTGTGTCAGGTTGACGTGGGACAGCGAGGAAGAAGAGGAGATGAGGAAGGGCAGGGGTTGCATGCTGCAGTACCAGCACTCTACACTCAGGGTGCTGACACACTTCATCGCCCAGGCTAATGCTGAGGTGCTCCCTGACCCTCTTACTGGAGCTGAGCCTGTTGAGTATTTCCTGGGTCCTGACTGGCAGGTACAACATTTAACAGTTCTTAAAGATCCTGACAGGGGAGTGCTTCCTAGTAGGATTTTGATTGTACTGTTGAAAAATAAACAGAAGAGTCATGCTTCAGAGGCTACAACAGCTAGTAACACAGTGAATTATTAGAATGATAACAATTATATTTTCTCTCTTTTGATTGACAGGTGGATGTGACCAATCTTGTACGTTATTCTCTGAGAGTGGCAGATCCTGATGTGGCCAGGGTGCAGGATGGAGTGGTGCTGCAGGGACGTGCTGTGGGCTCAACTACTTTACAGGTGAGTCATAATGTGTATGTGTGTGTGTGTGTGTGTGTCTGTGGTTTCAGCAGTTGCAGTGTCTGCCATAATATCATATATCCGTCTGCACTTTGAATGAGGATTTACGTATTGCAGGTGCTGTCCCCTCTGACCTCGTCGGTCCTGGCTGAGAGGAGCATCAGGGTGCTGGATGACAAAGTGAGTGTGACAGAGCTGGGGGTGCAGTTGGTTTCCGGACTCTCTCTGTCCCTGCATCTCAGCTCAGGGAGCAACAGGGCCATCGTCGCCACGGCAACCACACGGGAGACAATCACGCAGCTCAAACAGGTAAGTAACTGGAAAATTGTAAAACACAAAGCATAAAAGTGTGAGGAGCAGCTCAACTGTTCATGATGGCACTCGTCTTTTCTCATGCCCATTACTCTGGTGTTTACTTTTAGCCTGTAAAAAGCCTGATTAATAATATGTGAAATCATTTGGTACAAAAAATAAACAAAAACACTAATAATATGTGTAATTGTGGGATAATAAAAGTATGTTTGCCTTTTATTATTAATGGCTGGAGTAAATCATGCATTTTCTCTGTTGCTCAGATTTTGGAACAGTAAAAAAAACAGCACATTTTTTGTACAAGATTAGACTTCTCAAGTAATTATGGAAAAGGTTACATCAATTTGAAAAGATTTAACAGCCATAATTTAATGTAAAGTACTATAAGCAATGTCCAAATTCCCTTAATCACTAATCCTCTTGCTTCCTAACTCACATATTTGGAAAGTCTGAATTTCTGCTCTGTGAACACCTGTCAGTATCCGCCTCGTAGACAAGGATTCATCAGAGAGCACAAACATACGTACAGATTTCAGATTGCTTCAGGCTGTAATTAAATATCAAAGTTGAGAGCCCATGGTGTTTTTTTCTGTATTTATTCTGACTGTGTAATTATTTATTGGCTTTTTAAAAAATAAGTTCATTCCCTCTTCCAGTCATCTGCCTCCATTGCCTCTATGCTTTTGCCAATGTGTGCAAAGTTTGAAATGATCTCCTTTTCATTTCTTTTTTTTTTTAAACACGGACACTTAACAAGCCAGCCTGTAGCTTTCATCCTTTCCTCCCCTGAAGGTTCCTCCTTTTATTCCACACACCAGCCTGGAAAGAGTCATAGATGGATGTATAATGAAGCAAAAGCACAAATAACATCATCATCCTCAAGACTAACACACTTCTTGCACTGTTAGCAGATTGACAAAAAAAGGAAAATTGTGGAGTCACTCTTTTATTTTCTTATATGCAAATCAAACCTAAGGATACAGTGGATATAAGTAATAGAAAGTGATTGTGCAAGGAGCAAATAGAAATAAAAATTGGAAAAGGATCCCAATCTTGTTGCTCAGAGAGGTGGTTGGTGGGAATTTAAAACTTTAGACTTTGGTTGGGTGTTGATAGCTTAAGGGAAGACAAGGAATTATATGTGGAGGAAGAGCAGGAGAAGCAACATCTTGTCTGTAGGAAATAGTTTCACAAGACATGTGGCTACTCCGAATTAGGGAATTGATTTTTTTCCTACTTTTCTTGTGTATATTTGGGCCCAGAGCCACAGAGTCATTTGCTGCCTGTCTACAAATCACTCTGTGGATCCTGGCCTAAATACATCTCTGACATGCTTGTGCCACATGAACCTTAGGACCCCTAGGACATCTGGGAATGGCCTACTGGCTACACCAATACAGTGGAGCAGCATTTTGTAATCATGCAGCGCAGACCTAAAATAACCTCCCAGATTATATCAGACTGTATTATATTAGCATGTTTGTGTGTGTGTGTGTGCGTGTGTGTGTGTGTGTGTATGAGTTGGGGAGGCACTGGGAGGGGCCTATTACCATGTACGATTCTCATCCATCTGTGGATGGTCAGCTTTTTGACCTAGAACAGAATCTATGATTCTAGTCTGCCTCAGGCTGTAGGATCTGATGTAAAGTAGACAGGAAGAAATAAAGGAGAAGCATTTGAATCATAAAAGCCTTTGAGCTCACTCACAATGTCCATCTAAACTAAAAGTATTTCTGACTGTATTTAATTTCCTTTTTAGAGGTATGGCATACAGGAATTCTGTCACTGTATGCAGGAGGTGTCATACTGCCAGATTTTGTATGAATTCAGCCAAAACACGTTTATTTTGGCTTCATATGCCTTTAAGTCTTTACCATGTATCTGTAACGGGTGTAGAGTGGACCCAATTGCAGCACAAATGAACCAGGTT
>JAPZDV010000011.1:9706296-9767307 GCA_029814665.1 Acanthurus lineatus | reverse complement strand
GCAGGTGAAAGCAGTATAGCTGATGAGAGGTGTGGCTGAGCAGCAGAGCAGGAGAGGGGAAGAGCAGGCTGTGACAGTATCTTCTATTTCTCTTGTCAGTACTTCAGTGCTTTCTAATTGTTAATTTTTTATCGTTACTATACTTTTATTATTCTGTAAAGCACTTAAAATTGCCTCAGTATATTAAATATAATACATTTATAAAGCAGCCTTGCCTTGCCTATTATTTTGTTTGGTACATAACAGATATTCTTCTAAAAATCTCAAGATCTGTTTGGGAATTTAAACACTAATTAGCATTGTTAGTTATTAAAGATCCAAATGTTCAAGCAATGCAGGGTCAGTGTTTCTTGCACCAGTGTTTTCAGCTTCTTAAGGAAGCACAAAGAAAAGTCCCTTTTGTAAGGTGATAACACTCTTCCACGTTCATTTTCTCCAGTGACGTACAATTGCTCCTGCACAGGGAGCAAAGGCAGTGTACGCACCATAAACAACATAGTTCAAAACAGCTTTCATTGCAAACTTCCTGTGAAGGAAGCTTCAAAGTACACGTTAAACTTGCAATGATACACCAGTGTGTTATTAACGTGTTCTAAATTTTCATTTTTCAACAAAGATGTAATGGGATTCTGCAGAGAGGATTTGAATTATAATAACTGCCACAACAGAGCAGATTTACGCACAAATGGCCTTAAGGGTGTGCTAATCTTTGTGTTTTCTCTTTGCCTCTCCGGATGTGAACTCATTGTGTTCACACCACCGACCATCAACCACGGTTACCACGCTGTGTGAAAGAGCGGAAGAGACAGACAGCGTTCACGGATGATCATTTTAAAAGCTCACTCACACATTTAGCCATGGCAGCTTGCCCATTTTAAACCAGCTCCCCGACGCAGGCATGGGGCAGCAATTAGGCAGTCCATAGCTGCTGGAACGGCAGCTCAGTTTATCTACCGTACAGTGTCACTGTGGCTGGTCTGCCCCTGTCAATAACAAACTATTAGAACCATGCCAGTGCAGATGACCAGCCAATTGTGTCTGTGAAGGCAAGCTGTTAATGTTTTGCTCGGGGCGATTCAGGAATGTATTCAAATCCACAATATAGGTTAGGTCTGTGGCGACCCAGTGGCTCACATTAGCACCCGGAAATGGGTCATTGTGTATTAATGTGATTGGATTGGCTGATACTGGTCTTAACATGACCCCCTGCCACTGTATTTTCTTCTTGTAGAAAACTTTTATTATAATCTGATTTAAACTGTGGTTGGAATATATTTAATTTCAGGACTTTATGAACTAAAATCCATGGAACAATGGAACCCCGGCGAATGTAATCATCAAGAGTTTAGCCACGGCAATTTAGTGTTATTATCATTAATGGGAGTGTAGCATTCACTGATGGCAGGGGGGGAATATTGATTTGCTACATGTTCTTTGACCTTCTCTTCCACATATGAACTCTGCACTGCTCTGTTATCACAGTCTGTTCTTTCTCTCTTTCTTTCTTGCTTTCTTGCAGGAGGCAGTGGTTAGCTGCTGGGTTCAGTTCAGTGACGGTGCAGTCGTTCCGCTGGAGCTGTTTGACCGCAGCGTTTACTCTCTGACGGTCTCCACCCCAGATGAAGGGGTAGCCACAGTACGCCGTACCCCAAAGTCTACATTTGTAGTAGCACAAGGTGAAGGTGAAGGGCGGGGAGCTCTGGTGAGAGTGGAGCTGAGGATCTGTGAGGAATGCCAGAAGTCCAAGAGGAAAAGCAAGTTGGCAGTGGGCACAGGGCTCCTGAGGATCAACTTCCAGAACAGCGTCAGGGTTGAAGCAGGAGGTGGTGGTGCTGATGGTGAAGTTGGTGCTGATGGAAATAGAAATTTTGTCAGTGGTGCATCAGAAGTGATAGGCGAGCTTAGAACGACAGTGACATCACAGCGTGCTGTCACTGATACGGCTAATTGGTTGTTCAGAGGCACAGTACCTGACCAGAGGAGGTCCACTAAGGGAGAAACTATCCCTTCAACCACATTTTCAACAAGAAATATGCAGCCACATGTCGTGTGGATTGGGACTACAACCAGAGCTACGAGAGGTACCACATATGCTGTCCCTTCCTCGACTGCCTCGACAGTGATGAGCAAACCGAGCTTAAATTCACCGCTGACCACTGCCAGACCTGTGGATGCAACAGTGGGCCTAGTTATAAAAGGAGAAGGGCAGAAGAGAAGCTATGGAAACATGCTCGACAATCCCAATATACATCCGAACAAAGACATTTCTAAAGCAGAAGTAACACCCAAGAAGGAGCCTCCTAAATCTAAAACCCCAAAAGTAATAGAGAGCGACCTCATTAGGACATTTAAAGCCATGACAGATTTGGAAATCGGCATGTATGCTTTGGTGGGGGTCTCCTGTGTGGCTATCTTGGCTTTTTTGCTCAACTGCGCTTCATATAACCTCTGCTTTCGTAATCACAAGACCCCCATACAGACAGGCCCCGTACCCAGTGGGGACCCGAAGGATCATAAGCATGACTGGGTGTGGCTGGGGAGCAACAATAATAGTACCCCTGCCCCAGGTGTCCCGGCCCAAGTGTCCACACTTAAGCGTGAGGCTCATCGCCCTCTGGAGTCTCGTCACTCCATGGATTCAATCGGCCACCGCAACCTGGAGAGCACCCTGCCCACTGTGAGTGTCCCCTCTGTCCCCGAAAGAACTGCCACCCTGGGCCGCAGCAGGACCAGCTCCCAGCAGCAGCAGTTTCAGGGAAAGGCGGTCGACCCAATGGCCAACCGTTCAGCCACCTTGCTGGCCAGGCCGCATCGCAGCGAACCGCTTCATTCACCCACCAGCAAGCGTAACCAGGTTCAGTTCACCACCTTCACCACGCTGGACATCAAGCACTTGGCTGCACTGAAGAAGAACGGTGTGGACCTAAACTGGGCCAATCATCAGATGCAACAACAGCTCGCTCCTGCCGAGCCCCAGACACCTTTACCTGACATGCCATGGCCTGTGGTCAAACCTGTAGGGGAGTCCCAGTGAGTGTATTGGGGTGTGTCTATGAGTGTGTATGAGTTTGACAAGAGGGAGAAAGTAAACAACAGTGCGTACATTCGCAGCATGTTCAGGTGTTTTAGAATTTCTAAAATATAAAAAGCTGTTTTTTGATGAAGATAAATCAATTTAAGGGGTGAATTTATTGAGGTCAAATGCAGAATATTTTATATTAAAGTATGTGCTCAGTTAAAGCCTGTAAATACATATTGTAATGTTGTGCCCATTATGAGCAACTTAAGAGATACTGTGTTCATTTTTTAAGAAGCTGTTAGCATGATTTTAGCCTCTGAATGCAAGCTTATTGTATTTGAGAAAGATGTCCTCTTCAGAACTGATAATGATGTAAATATACATATATCTATATTACAGTTTATTGCTACATTTCTAACTCAAAACAGATACAATTTTCATCTCCTTGTTCTTTTGTACAGTTCTGTTGCCCCTGTAGAAATGGCTCCAGATATTGCTAGTTGTCAGGGTAAATGCAGTATGGGAGGGATTATTTCTTTAAAGTAATTCTATTCTTTTCCAGCCTTTTATGCTTTTTTTTTTCTAGGATTCCTCTAGTGAATACCTGAAGAGTCTGTGCAATTTGTCAGAGAATACCGCTATGCAACATTTATCAAGTTATTTTGAGCAATCTGTCACTGTAGTCCTCACCAGATATTTATTCAAATCAAATGCATGCTATGCAAATATAGTCTGTGCAGAGTTTGCAGTGGACATTGTTTCTGAATTTTTTAACAAAGTTACCTTGGGCTTCAGGCTCCTCCTGGGGGCCTGGTTCTACAATTTGTAAAAATGTCTAATCTCAGTCTCTTGACACAGAGCAATACATATTCAACTGCAGGATTTTTCATGTGTGAATGAAAAATGATGATGCCTTTTTTATGTAACATCCTCTTCATTTTAAACCAAAATGTGATGTGTATTTCCTACGAGATCCTATCAATAAAGAACAATTGGATACATTTGTTGAAATTCAATTTTATTCAATCACTGTTTTAAATAGGAAAGTATCAGTCATTGGAAAGCATGGTGAATGGTTTGGATTATAGGCTGCAGCTCTGCTATGAATCAGTGGGATTTAATTACGTTTAATCACTATTAAATGTGATTTGAGGCTGATGTCATTCAGCAAAATGTCATACTGACAGCGACGCATTTGATCTGCTTGCTATTATTGGGATTCTGTGCTGCTGCTGCACAAAACAACTGATACACAGAGGGTAAGAGAGTGATGGGGAAAAAAGAAAGTGATTCCCATTTTGCGTATTGTGACAGTGTCCCCATAGAATAGAAGGTATTTTATCACTGCTGGAGGCTTGCATATTATAACTCATGGCTCATTTGTCTCTTTTTTTTTCCATTCTCTTCCCTGTGTCTCTGAGGTGACCACAGCTACACTTCTCAAAATTACATTCTCGGAGCTGTGATGCATAAACAGCGTCCCCAGCTTAAAGAAGCCCAGATAATCTGATGCCCTGCACCTCAGGAATTGGCAGCTGTGGATATGACAGCAAGCTCCGTCGCTCCCTGCTGCACGACAGCATCGGGTGGATTTAGAGTGTTGATAAAAGCAGTTTTAATAACTTTCTTCCAAATTCACTACCCTACAGGCCCAGCGTCTTTGTACTCTCTCCCTTTTTCCAGTCGATTTATCTGTCCAGCAGCAGCAGGAAAAGTAAACAAACTCCCCTCGGAGATAAGCAGTGATTCAAAGCTGTCTCTGCGGTGCATCATGGCCCGGCATCTTTGATTGCGGACCCGGTCTATCAAACAGGAATTCAGAACTCAAAACTCAAAAGTTCTAATACAGTAATGATTAAGATATAAAAGCTGCACAGTTTGTATTGCAACAATGGAATAACGAAAAATGTCTGTATGTGCTTTTCCACCAGAATGCTGCAGCCTGTTTGATTCCTCAGACGTTTTTACTCAGGTTCATCCCTTCGTCTCTCAAATATAAACTGAAAACCATTCAAATGCTATCTATGTGGAGGCTTTTCCACAGTTGTAGAAAGGCAATTCAGTTAATCATATTCATTATGAGAGCTTTTTGTGCAATTCAAATTGGCTCTGACTGGTTGGGGGAATAACATAATTGAACATAATTTAAGTTACATTACTTTGGCAATAATCCATTGTCATGCATATTTCAGTTACATTATTTTGGAAATATTCCATTGTGATACGAGCCCAGTCAGGGCTAATTTGCATGTAATGAAGCATGTAAATCATAAGTGTGAGCGTGTCTTGTAAACAACAAGACAGAAGTGGAGTCTCCGAGTATCATTACAGCAGGATCTCTAATCTGGAGCATCGGCTTCCCTATTGACAGATTTAAGGGATTGGGGTCATTGTGTTGGAGGATTAGTGTGCATTAGCGGACCCTCTCCATAGCACAGTCCTGATAATGTAGGCCAAAAGGAGACAAGGTCACTTTTTTCACAAGGCTGCTTTCCTGCAGGTTGGACACATGGTCACAGACGGGGGCAGGTGTTTCTTAGAAGGTGTTGCTGCTAATGGAAAAACTCACCAGTGAAAATTGACTGTAGTAAAGATTCTATATAAAGCCAGTGTGCCGCCTGTTTAACTGCAAGAATAGAAAAATTACTCTAAGGCAAACTTTAAATGAAAACATAAAGAACTGAGAGGCAGACAAAGATAGACAAAAGAGGACAGGCACACACAGAAAACAGTACTATGATGAATAAGGAGATGAGAGAGGAACCTCTCACATCACAGGTGGAGGGAAACTCAGACAGTACGGCAGCTCATTAAGATAAAATACCTTGTGCTTCCCTGCTAACACTCATTGCTGTCATTGCTTGTCAGCACAGTGTCAGTGCTCAGTGTGCATCATAAGATTATGTAGCCAATTTTTACAAAGAAGACGACAAAAAGCAAAAAAGTTCTTTGTGTCAATGAGGCAGTTTGAAATAAAACAGCTTTGTCAGTGCAGAAGAAAGGAAGGCTGTAATTGACAAAAGAGGGATCTCAACTAGATGAAGCAGTGTGCAGACAACAGGCAAATGAGTGCGGTCACAATAGTTCTTATTTTATTTTCTATGTGAGTAAAGAGGCAATATACAACACATATCACATTTATGGCTAAGTGTGGAAGCATAATAAACCGG
The DNA here is from genome assembly GCA_029814665.1 of Acanthurus lineatus. Lineage (NCBI taxonomy): Eukaryota > Metazoa > Chordata > Actinopteri > Acanthuriformes > Acanthuridae > Acanthurus > Acanthurus lineatus. The sequence continues at coordinate 9,761,118 of JAPZDV010000011.1, read as the reverse complement.
CAGAATGGGAGGCGAGGATGAGGGCGGGGGGAAAAGAGCATACTTAAGGTGACAGACTGGGAGATAGAAGGACAGGGTGACTCTTTACTGCATGGCAGCTTGCTCCTCAGAAAGAGTTTCAATTTCTTAATGGTCCCAGATATGATCTTTCTTTGATATTTGAGAAGGAAATAGCATGAATCTTTTACTCTTAAAGTAGGTTTTTTGCTAAGACGTTTTGTAATTTAGCCACAGACGCTGAGTCAGATTCTTGTGAGGTTTAGCAATGTCAATGTGAACCAAGTCGCGAACACATTTTTTATTGTTCATGTTTTATTGTACATTTTTTAATAAATTAATATGTACAAATTTGTTTTTTTGTTTTTTTTTTGAAAACATAGCCATGATGAAATCTGACAGGATCAGTGAGGCCATAATAAAAATCACTTCTATAGCCATGCTGACAGCACTTTGAGGCTGCACTTAGACAGCAGTGCTTTGAGCTAAATACAAAGTCAGTATACCACCATTGGCACAATATCAATACTTACATGCTAATATCTACAAATCATTACATGGATGTGTGGCTCATGTGGGTACTTAATAGACTGAAATATGCCCCTGTAAGGACTGTCCACAGGCTCCAAAAGGACCCAAAGCCAATTTCCCAGGATTTTGTGCAGGATTCTGCTTGATGCCCAACTGAGAACCAAGTGCTCATGACGCATATCCTCATTTTTCTGCTTTCAGGAAGTCTAACTTCTTGCCAGTGTTTTGCTTTACCATTGGCATGATGACGCTTGTGGACTGGTTTAAGTGCAAACTGTGATGTATTGCAGATAACTGTCTTGTTGTGTATCAGGTTTAAGAAGTGTATCCCATCATTATCATAAGTTCCTCTGTGATTCTCACATCCTACATATAACCCCCCCAAAACTCAACAATTTCTGCATCATGAAATGTTTAAAAATTTTACAGAAATCAAAATGAGTTTTTGTTTAAAATGTTATGAAAGGATCCTTGAAATTGTAATGATGTAAAAAGTAAAGAATGAAAGCCAAATATGAATAGCTTGTTTACAGATAAATTTTTGTATCAAAAGCCAGTAAGAGAAAGACAAAATGCATACAAGTGTTAAGGAATGTGCTAAAAATGGCATTGGTCAAAATGATAACTGTCCACTCACATTCAACACCAGGTTCTGTGGCATAGATGAGCAATAGAAAAAAAACAGTCCAAATAAAGCAAAGCTTTGACAGTGTATAAATTATTCCATTTATACACTGCGGTTTATACAAAAGCCAAAAGCAAACCACTTCTTATTCAATGTTCATATTTTAAAAAAGGATCAGGACTTTGTTAGATCAAAAGTCAAAGCAAACAAAGGCAGTTATCTGGTCTAATAATAACCTCACCTAGAAGCACTCTTTGACCCCCAGCTTATGTCACAATTTTCTATGGACACATCTGTTCCTGTGCGTGGGTATGGTTTGAAGTGGTGTGCTAGTATATAGCTGGGAGAAAACTAATTACCTTTGCTACTCATGTGAGCACATATGTATTTTTCACACAATGAAAGAGATTGTAAATAGTTATTTTTAAGCATTAGAGTGGATTTTAGTAAGGATAAAAGCTGATTTGATCAAAGAAAAGCTTTTTCACATAGTATCTAAATTAACTGTAACTATCAAAAACTACTGGTAGCAGTTACCTTTTTTTAACATGACAACAATGAAATAACTAATACAATTTTGAGAATGTATAGGATGACATTTAACAGTGATGGCTGTTTCTAACAGTGGTTTATTCTCGGGATTCAGACCCGAGTCTGTCATCCTTGCATACATTTTGTTTAAGATTTAGAAACAATTCCAAAAGAACAATAGCAAATAATAAATAAAATAAAATCTGTCTACATTTCATATATGACCAGGAAAACATCTTCGCTTGGCAATATTAATCGTCAAATATGTTTCACATTGAATGGGCCATCCCACCTTGACCTATGACCTTCAGGTGTCGGGCATCAGACGTCACAATAATTGAAGTTACCATCGAGGACGAACAGTCTTTACAAATATATTTTTTTTCAGAATGGATCTGAGAAGAAGAAGAAGTGGACGAATGACAGTGTCCAGCGAAAGGAAACTAAAAAGCCAGAAACTCCACAACAGAGGAGCAACAGGTGGTTGACTTTGGCACCAGGTGTGTCGTTAGCAGTTGAAGAAGCTGAGCTAGTTAATGTAAGCTAGCTCAGCTACCGCTGCCTCGGCCTGCTGGAAGACTCTGAGGGGCGCAGCTGGATACAGAGGAGGGCTAGTTATACTGGGACAGATAACCAAAGCGGACTGGTTTTATGATATATAATAATGAAATGAGAATGGTCCAAGAGAGACGTTAAACCAAGAGGAGATTGTGAACAGGACGCAGGAAGACGTTCACATATGTGAGTAACGTTACAACCACTGCAGTAACAGTCACTGCTGCCAAGCTATGTACACATCACTTTTTGTTTCTTAAGTTTTACTGGTGTCAAAGTGGCTCATAGTAATTTAATACTGCCTTTTAAGTCCGCCATGGTGTCCAGGCCTCTTTTGATTATTCAAAATATGGTCATAGTGGTTAATTGTGGAAAGGCTATGTTGAGTTTGGCCGCTGTGCCTTTATAAAAAGCCTAATAATAAATGTTATACAGGCACGGGCTGCAAATCTGTGTATATAAATGGAATTTTATTGTTGAGTTTGGATTTACTATGTGAGCTCTGTGGCTGGATGTTACTCCACTGTTTGATTAACATTAAATGCAACTATGGCCTTAAAATGTTCTTCATTTTTAAAGTTACATCTTATCAGCTACTCTCTCAATAAGTTAAAAAATGTAATGTTACTCAGAATATTTATTAACTGACTTCCTTTTACTTTTGTGTAAGTATATTTTTATAAAAGGACTTTATTTTTTACTCAGGTAAAATGTCTTTAAAGGAACAAAAATAATTGTGGTAAACAAAATAGTGAAGGGCCTCACACTGGTTGTTGCCTGGCCTCATCAGAGTCACTATAACTTCCCCTGCTAGTATGTTAAATATTTGGCTAAAATGAGATTTTATAGGAATATCATTTCAAAAAAATGATAAAATCTAACACCAAGCTCACATTAGATTACACAGCTGTGACGGGCAGATTAAAAATAGTCTGGGGGAAAGAGGAGTGTTGCATTTATAGTAATCCTTCCAACACAGATGTCACAAGTCTTTCACACATTACAGCAGAGTTGGGTTATTTCTCCTCCAGCACCTTGCTTCTGTAATCTGAATTTATTTTCTAAGGTTGTTAATGTGTTGCAGACTACTACACCAGGTTTGAAAAAAACCATGAAAGACTTTTATAATGCCTTCTCATTAAGAAAACATATTGGTTGATTGCGGCTTTTCCCTCTTTATGAGTTGTACGCTACAAAGTTACCACCAGAAATAATAGGGAAGGTACCTTCAAGAAAAATGAAATGATGGGAGTGCATAGCAAGCCAGACGTACCATGGCGACATTAAAGGTGTTTGTAATGGAATAGTTGTATTCATCCCTGAGATAGCTGCAGGCGTCTGTCTGGCTTCGCAGTTACTTTTCCACCTCATTTTAGATCTGAAGTGCAGGATGTGTGTGTATGCTTGTGTGTGTGTGAGAGAGAAATATACACATACTCATGCTTGCACACAAAGTTTGGCTGTGTGTGACTGTGCATGTAGGTGTAGGTTAAGGATGAAGGCAAAGCAGACAGACGCAGTATCAGAGGCAGAAGAAATAAGGGAAACATATGACAGGTTGCGAGGCTGGTAGGGTATAGTCTCTTGAAGCTCACACAGATGTTTGAAATCTTCTTTTTTTTATTTTGGCTGACAAATTTTGAAGCAACTGTATGCGTCAGTGTGTCATGTACAGTACGCCAGTTTGTTTTAGGACTGTGGTCCTGCATACAATGGGCAGTTCGCTGTATCTATTTCATCTTAGACAGCCATTATTTTCCCCACACTCCGTCTTCAACCCCTGTCTCTCTGCCTCCTTCTCATCTCGACTCCTCACTTACTTCACACACTTTATACCCATGCTACATTTATCTTGCCTATAGCCTTAAAACAATGACTGCCTGTCAAGCTGTTTTTCCTCATTCCCTTTCCTCACACCTGTCACTCCTACTGTATCCTCTTGATATTTGTTCCCCTCCAATTTTTTTGCTGATACTGTGTTTCCAGATTCTGTGGAATATCTAAGTGTCCGACACACGGTAAAACAGGAGCTACAAGATTGAAGATTTATTCCAAGATTTAGATTTAGTCCGTTAAAGACAGTGATTTTTTTCCTGTCAAATTAGAATGGCATTTTATGCAAAATAGACAACAATCTAAGTATAAAATAACGATTGATGAGTAACAAAGACAAAAAAACAACATAAGACACCATCATAAGGTGTTAGGAGAGCTTCACACCAAGAAATGGATGAAAATATACAAAATTTGATTAGATTTCTTATGCTAGGACTAAGTGCTTCTGGAAAAGGAAGACTTTTCCTTTTGCTGGCTGCATCCAAATCACATTTTCCTTTGCTTTTTTGGTCTTCATATACAGACAATAAGTTTGTGCTGGAAAATGGTGGTCTATGACTGATAAGGTTATTGTTAAAAATAAATTAAACACACAGAAAAACAAACAGGAGTTTAAAATAAACTATCACAAGATAAAATGAGGAAGAAAGGTTAACTTGTAGTTTTCTCTCATAGTTTTCAGTATAAAAACATTACTTTGAACCAATTACAGTCTCACACATATTTTAAAAAATGTTAGTGTTCTATTATAGCATTGATTTAAACATTTTAGATAATAATTAAATGAATTACTAAATAATAGTAGGCTCGGATCACCATGTGGCATACTGCACATGTAAGTGCAGGCAGAGAACTGAGCCTGATAACTGACATGCTTTCATGCACACACATATGATATTTGGAGGCGCTGACCACTCAGCCATGTAGTTGCACATGCAAACAAAGAGGTCATCTGTGCAGAGATTGCAATGTTCAGGTTATCACTCTGAACTATTTCTATTTTTGTCATTGCCAGAGCATAACCATAATAAAGCAGTATAGTGTTGAGACCTGCAAGAGCCACCATCCAATAAAAAAAGGAAGAGGGGAACTCCAAATATGCTTTTTTAAAATTTCTGAGCCATGAAAACAGTCTGAGAGAACAGACCTGTTGGCTCAGATGGAGGCCTGCACTGGAAAAGATACAGTCATGCAGAAGGGAACCAAAGCACAAAGTTAAATATATCTATGTGTGTTTTGCCCCTTTCATAACACAACAAAGGAAAAAATATATGTTAAACAGTTTCCTGAAACAAAGTCTGCCATGTAGCATAGTCCAAGTTGAATATGGGCCAGCAATTAATACATTAGAAACACATTTGGGGAGATTTTCAGTGGTCTCCCCTATTATAAAAAATATCTCAACTCAAAATAGCTTTGTTTAACAACCTGCATGCTAAATTTTAAGTGGCTACAGTAAATTATTGCTTCAAACCTTAGAGGGTTCTTGCCTGACGATTGGGAGTATTTGGGAATCATTTCTTGCCTGAGGACACTTGGACATATAGACAGGATGAAGCGTGGACTGAACCCAAACATTGAGATCAGTGAACAGCCCGTTGTAACTCTTAAGCTACAGCCGCCCTTCACTGTTTGTCATATTTAGATTTAAGCTGCTGTTATCCATTTTTTTATGACACTGTTTTTACAGTGAGCTGCACTATCAGCACTATCTGCAGCTTATCGTACATATGAAGAGATTCTCTGCTACATTTTTGTGATTTTTAATTTGCCCTTCGTAATTATCTGCGGCATAGCCGATGGGTTCTATGCTGCTGCCTTGCTGCAATGCAGGGGGGTTAGATTTATCCACCTCATCCACCTCATGTCACTTGATAGCATGCTCCACTTGTGATCTTAGGTGCCTGGCAGGTGAGCACACAGTGGCTGGTCTTAAAGTCTGGTAGAAGAAAACTTGTGTTGGGGAAAAAATGTGGTTTATGGGAGAGGTTTGCTGTTGTCCTGAACTTGTTGTATGCTTGTGGGCGATGATGAGGTCAGAGCCTAGATGCCAAATAATTGTGCTACTTGTGGTTACTTTAACTGTGTTTTCATACAATACATCTGTTCCATGTAAGCTGGCTGACTGAAATGAGCTATTTCACTACAGAAACAAAAGAAACCTTGGAATATATTTTATTCATATTCAAGCATTATGCATCTGAACTTGTGCACCACAAACCAGGAGGCATGAATGCATAAAGTTGATTTGTTGGTTTATTGCTGCTCACGCTTTATCTCTGACTCTTTACTTTCTCCCACATTCAGCTGCGGGCCACTATGTTAATTGTGCCACGGTGCTAAACTTGTCTCATCCAGGCCAAGAAGAAAAGGCGATTCTATTTAGATAATACTAATTCAGCAGTAGTCTGTTTACCGCAGCAGTTGTCTTTTCATTTTTCTGCTGCAATGAGGTTGGCAGCACAGCTCCACGGGGCGGAGGCAGCAAGTGCCAGACCACAACTGTGGCGTAGAGCTCCATCAGTTCATGCTGATTATTTGCTGAAGGGAGAGAGAAAGACACTTTGAAGTGACGTTGACGGCTTATTTTGCATCATTTGGAAACTAATCCTGTTCTGACTGACAAATTGTGTGAATTTGTCATCAAAATTACATATACAAAAGAACACAGTCTGAATGACACATTCAGTATTTCTATCAGAGGGTGCCAAAGGATTCTTTACTGACTACTGTCGCTGGTGGAGCTTGGCACCGAAAGTGGAAGATTTGCTGTGGATCCTCATCCAGTCAACCAAGATGTACATCACCACTTTGCATGCAGACACAATATGCAAAGTCAAAGTGAAGTCACTGTATATCTGAAACTATATATATTTTACTAAAATAGTTAGGATGGCTTTTTTTGAAAATTAGGAGCTGGCTGTAGTATCGAGTTATTGATAAAAAAAACTGCTGCTTTACTGAAAGCATGCTTTATGTATTTTGCTACAGCTGATGATTCTTTTTGTTATCATTAAATGTTTAGCATATATGAATAAAAAAAAACGTAGCATTATTAGTTTTGTGGCATGGACAAGTCTACTACATGGAAGTGGAAGTAGAGGAAGTGGTATGTATACATGTGTTTTTAAATATACACTCGTAGGCCAGGATGACATCATTTTTGTGCTGTTTTTGCCTGGCAAAATAAGTCTCAATGCCAAAACTCCCTGCATGTATAATGTCATTAAAACCAGTTAAATATCAGTATGAAGTTTAATATAATCATTTCAGTGGTGGAAACCTCCACATTGGCACCATCTGCAGAGACAATAATGTTGTATCAGCCTCTCACACTGTGGAAATATATTGTTTCATAACTGCATAATAGAATTCTTTGCACAGGAAATTAAGCAAAATAATGTGAAATTTTCCGCCATAGTAACAGCAGTGATGATAAAGTTCAATTGGTTTCAAGTCAGATAGAAAAACAAGGCCACAGAGACAATATTGGACAAAGTAAGTGAATATCCAAACTAAACCAAGAATAAAATGGGAAGGTAAGTAAGATGGGCAAGTGCAACCTTTGGGCGGGGTAACTGATGTGTTTTACAAACCAGTCAATAATGACTTCATAGATGTTTAGCTTAAAGATACCCTCCACTCAAAGAAGTTTTTTTTGACTTGCAAGTCCCCTGAAGTGTCTGATTAAATATAATAATTGTAAACCTGTAGAGAGAGTTAGAGTGGAGATGTTTGTGCACTTCCCAGATCTGAGAGTCGAACATACCTCAGGTAAGCTAGATCTGAAATGTCACCAATTAAAGGCAAAGAAAGCTGAAAACTCAGCACTGAGCGGACCTGTCAGGACAGAGTGAAAGTTTGCATTAGCATATTAACAAGTTTTGATGGTTACATGGTAGTGTCTGCAAGGTTTGTGCATAAACCAAACCCTGGAGCTTCCTTTCACTACCGAAAAACTCCCATGTCAGTGAATTATCTCTGTAAAATACAGCAGTAATGATTGTATGTTTTGCAACCATAAACGCTGTGTTAGCTTCCCAAGATACAAGTTAGCAGACTAATAAGCAACATTAACTAGTAAAAGATGTTAGTCACACCTACCTTTCTGATCTCTCTGCAGGTTGCTAGATTTGACACACAACAGACTCCAAACCTGAGTGCAGATCAGTCTGAGTCTCAAACTTGTTTTGTTGAATCAACCGTCTTGATGCCCACAGCTCTTTCACTGCTCAGCCTTGCACAAGCAGCTGTGCTGAGCAGAGCGGGGATTTTTTTGAAAAACATTTTTTCCATATTTTGAAGCTCTATACGTGGGAAACCATTATGTAGGAGGGAAACTTTAAAGAACAATAGCCCGTACTGTAGCACTTGTCAGTTTGATGTAATAACATGAAGGAGCAATTAAAAGCTTGTGTTACTTTTATTGCTCCCTGATACTTAAAGTGACTACAATCACTTTATAATACAACCCGATACTTATAATAAACTTTAAAATTCAGTGGCACTTGTAAAACAAAGATGAAATCTTGAATAGCAGAGTTTATTCAGGAGCCCACATGTTCTCCTCACGCTTCCATCTGGTGGTATCAGCACCGTCGCACATGTCACCAGGGCTGATGAGTGCGCTGTCCATGACAGCTTTCAGATCACAGGGAGCACGGTGTCATCTCAAGTCATGGGACTTTGATTGTCAGTATTAACACATATCTAAAATCGTGCAGGATTAGTTTTGCCGATCAAGCAGCAAAGTGCGGGGGTGCACCCAGCAGGTGGTTGACTTCCTCAGTTGTCTGATGTCTTGACACCCACGGGAGGCTTGTGGGCGGGGTGCGTCAGTATCAAACGTCGCTACCCTGGATTCAGTGGCAGAGATATGTAATTACAATGTGTTGCATGAAAAATGAAAATGGAGAGGCAGGCAGGCAGAGAGAGGAAGGGAGGGAGGGAGGTAGAAAGAGAAGTAGAAAGTTATTACCTCTGCAGTGACAACTCACTGGCAGAGATGGAAGGCCTTTGATGGTGGGCCCAGTGTGTATCTTTGTGATGTCAAATTGGGGATCTGAGGATCATTTATTCATGAGTCTACATCTCTAATGCTTACTGGCTGGCTAAGATGTTTGTATTGCTTGCCTCGGGGCTCTGTAGTGGTTAAATTGCTCCTGAATAATTTCTTTTATTCCCCATTGTTTCAGGTTTATTTGGTTGCTGAGGAAAAAGTCGTCACACTCATTTGCCTTCTCTTCTCTCTATTACTGTTCACTGTGGCTTGTTGCTTTCTAACAAAAAGTTGAGTCACTGACCACTTGTTTTTCTCAAATTGACACACACTTACTCACACTTTAGTCTGGTAAGATGTGCAAATCAGTAATGTGTCTGATATCTCACAAATCTCATGGCTCATGTCACAGTTATAATATTCGTGAAAGTAACAGTTTGACTCATTGGATATCTTTAAGCTCAGAAACCATTACTGCTGCCTCTTTACTAAATTGCAGGTAAATGAAGTTCATAAAGTTTAAGGTGTCACTTTGTTGATAATTTTTACATCAGACCAGTTTATCGCGTTACTTTAATCAGCTGAGTCACAAAGTCAGTGTTAGATAAACCAAATTAATGCTGAAAAATAACTGTGTCAACCAAGGGCCATTTCCAGATAAATAAATTTCCTTCTGCTCAAATATGTATTTTTGATGCTATTTATTTTTTTAAATTTCGTGACGGCGCCTCTTATCTTTCATTTAACTTCAAATAATAATTGTCTTTCTATAAAGATAAGGGACTTGTTTTAATTCAGCCAAGTTAATTAACTAATTGCTTAGTTTTATATCATATTTACATAAATCAGTAAAGTCAGTGCTCTGTTATGAGCAGATGACCACACTGACTGGCAGACAGCGGCCTGCCACTCGACACAAGAGTCCAGGACTTTTAACTGCGACCCTTTCCAGCTGAAAGTCTTCTTATCAAACTTCCCAACATGAAAACACATCTGTTCCTGCACCACAGTGAAACAAACAAACATTCATATCAGAGGAGCGCACTGCTCCCAGTTTTGTAGGCTCGACTGCTAATTGGCTGCTCAGCTCCAGCACATTAAACAGCACATAAACTTATCAGAAAATATCACATCAGTCCGTTTAAATACCGTTTGTTTGGTTAGTTTGTGCAATGTTCCAATGCGAGAGCTCAGCCTGCCAGATGCTGTCAGCTGAACACGGACGCTGACACCCCCCTTCAGTGGCAGAGACGTAAAGGAGCATTTCTGATATCTGACCGAAGACCGTTTTTACTTTCTTTTTTAATGATAGAAACACACAAAATCATTTACAACTGCGAAAAGGGATGACTAAATGTGATTGCACCTCAACAATCTACTTAGATTTATATCATAGGTAGGTTTCAGGCACATTGTCTGCCTCATGAAGTAAAGATATAGTGATGGTTTGGTGTTGTTGCTACTGTCACTTGTTAAAATTACCTGTCAGTCATTTTGCTTCTCTCAACATTAGCATGTGTGAAGTATTTTTAAAAGCAATAACGTAAACATTTTCAAAGCTTCTACAGTTCTGTCTGTTATTGGGATCGCATGAATACTTGGCGAGTTTTATGTGGAAAGTCAATAAAGCATATTTTTAACTTTCCCCATCTGCTCATGTCTCATCCTGAAGAGCTCAGTTTGTGCAACTAATTGACTTGTTTGAAAACCAACCATGGACGTCCCATTTTACTTTCTGTCTTAAAACAGATTGATGTCTTACAACTTAAGTCGTTTATTCTCCTGGAAATAAATAAATACTGGAAGCTTATAGAATGTAATTGGAGAATCTCTTCAAACTTACCGTCTTTTCAATTCTGTGTTGAAGACCCGAATGAAACAGCTAACAAGAGGAAACTGTTTGGCCAAAATGTCTGTGTAAGTTGGCAGATAATCTAATCAATTCCATGATGTTAAGCGTATCCAAAAGAGGACAGAAGTACAAACATTTAAACATTTAAATCTTACAGTTGTGCTTAGTCACTTTGAAATAACTTCAGCAGATCACCAGTGATCTGAACAAGTTAAAGTGAAGTTAGGACTTCAAAGATGAGGCGAGAAAAATTTTGTTGCTTTGAGACATGATGACACTGTGTTTTTATCTCAGTTTTCTTCTGCTCAGTAGAACAGATGTAAGGTTCGTGGACCTCGTATGACACATAATTGCACAGACAAAAGAAAGTATCAGGTTATCCAGGAAGTCTTCCCCCCATAAAGCAGTCTGGAAGTTAACAGGTTTACATGATGTGTCAGAATGTCCCTTAATCTTCTGGGATTCATAATGAAAGATGACATGTGGGAGCAGCTTTGCTTTGTGATGGGTGTCAAAAATCATGCTGACTTAAGTCATGTAACTGCTCTGCCTGTTTCAGTGGGCATTGCTGCCTTTTTTCCTGCTAAAAAAAGGGACACATATAGAGATCCAACAGTACAGAACACAGGAAACGCCAGTTTTTAATTGCAGCTCTTCTACGTCATCTTTTGCAGCATTTCTTCACAGTAAATATTCCTTCTAATTCACCATATCTTTGTGATAATTGAGCCGAGCCGAGCCGAGCCTACATTTGATGCATCTTTCAAAGGATGAGGTGGGTTTTTCGTGTCACACCGGCAGTGGTCTTGATTTCACGCTGCGCTTCCACTTAAAGCTGCCATCAGCCAGGTTTGTGCATATTATTTACTGTGGATCAAAATGTCAGCCAAATGGCCTGAAGTGTACATGTGTACCTCCTGGATTGCGAAATTTCTTTATATATGTCCACTACTCTCAGTCTGTGACATCAGAGTGGGCGGGTGTGTGTATTTCTGTGAGAAGGCACATTTATTCTTAAAATGACAGAAATCTTTTAAAAATACTCATACTGGTCTGCAATGTTCATGGTTGCTCTGTCACATGACTCAGAGGTCATGACTCAGACTTCCATAGATGAATAACCACCCTGGGAACACATGCATCTATGTCCCAAACTCAGTATGAAGAGAAAACAACAAGAACCAAGAGTATTTGCGTTCTTGTGGTCTGGCCTCAGTTTACAATAGATCTGAACTTTCACTTAGTTTTAATTTTATTTAGATTTTGACTATCAAGTTAACTAAATCAGCATGTTCAGTCAATTGCATATCCACAACATGCTGACAAATGTCAGTGTCCAGCCCTTTCAGAAGAACAAGAAACTCAAAATCGTAAACACATTTGCTATGCAGCTCAATAGGTTTTAACCATGTAGTTTTTCTTGCCATCAATTATTATGTTGTCAAAGGGTGCTGAGTCACCCTTAGTTGTTTTTTTTTCCATCCTTATTTTCTAGTTCAGGTGCTGCCTTTAAAATGGTTTGTTTTAGAAAGAAAAAAAAAAAAAAAAAAAATTAGTCAAACTACTGTTGATAATAGGTGACTCAGGTTATAAGGATAACTTATAACTTAATAAATGATGTTTTCACTGACAGGCATCAGAAAATTACAAGTAAGATTTAGATTTTAAAACAGTACACTTATCCAAGGCTACTCAAGTAATATATCTATTGTATACATGTACAGTACACAAAGTATGAGGTCAAGAGCTTGAGCATGTTTTTGTGTTAATTTGTGTATTGATTAGGCTCTTCTGTTAGCATTGAGCTCAAACAAACTTTCAGCATGGTGTCTTTTTGATTGAGCATGATGAAAATGCTCTGTGGTGACGTCAGCTCTTGTTTTGGACTCCTTTCAGTGAGACATAGAGTTTCCAGCTATATTATTTCTCTGTTAAGATGACACCGTTAGCTTCTTGGTTTTTATTAAATGTAATTGTCCATACTCTCCTGTTGTCTGGGCTTCTTTGAGGAAAAAACAAAACATTTGATGCCCTCTATAACTTCACATTACACAGTTTTTCATATCCCTACATATAGATATTAAAACATGTGATTCCTAGTTTCCTGTAACTTAGAGCCATAACTGAAACACTGTATACATCATATTTACTTGCTACTTAAAACATTCTATTCCATTGATTGTTTTTTTCTTTTATCAATCTATTGTATTATATTAAGTTCCAATTTAAGTCCTTATACAGCAGTGAAACACCCTTACAGGTGTTTTCGAATATTTGCTCTCATTAGATCTCTCCTCAAGAGCATGAAGGCATGTACACACTCTGCTTGACTGACATCCCTGTCAGTTTCATGTTGCACCTGTAACATTTTTCCAGTTGCTATGTTAAGCTTTTGATGACTTTAAACACCTGTGTGGGTGTGCAGGGTGTTTTTAAAAATCCATATTTTGTGTAGCAAGAAAAAGTTCAGAGTGCAATGCTTTCATGAAAAAAAAAATCATGAAGTTGAAAAAAAAGTAGGCTTGATTTGTCAATTCTGCAACACAGCAGCAGCTAAATTAAGTTCACTGTTGTTTTTTTATGGTAAACCATGGAAATGTGGTCACAAAGTCACCTTGCTGGCTACAGCAAAAACACTGTGTTTTACTATCTTGTTTTTTTTAGTCCATGTCCAACTTTTCATTGTTTTTAATTAAAAAAAATTTTAAGAAATGAGGTTGCCAGTTTTGTGTCCTTCCATCTGAGCTTTCCTGAGAGTGTTCTTTAACTTCATCCCTCACAGAAACCTTGTCACCGCATGGTAAGCACATGGGCTTAACAGCTGGCACAACCATGTATTTATCTGTCCGCTCACTCTGAAACAGTATATTTTCATCAGCAGCTTTACTTTTTTTTTGGAACGTCAAAAAAGACATTTTGGTTTTGTTGCCAAGGAGCAACCAGAGTTACAGTGGCAACAGGATGTTTCCTAACTGTCAAAGCACACTGTGCAGCAAAACAGCTTCTCCTTTGGATGCACATGGTAAAATTGTACAAATGGGACTGGATTTGAAGGAGTAAGTTGCTTTTACTTTGGACAAGAAATTATGCTAATGGTGTTTTTCTTATTAAATTAGTTGAAAAATGAATCAGAGTCATCTTTGTTAAAATTAATTGGGGCATAGTCAGCAGGCTGGATCTGACAGGAGCAGGACTTCATGATGCCTGAGGTTTATATGTGATGATATGCTTTATTGGTTCTGCTTGTGGATATGTTTTAAGCCTAAATAATATTTTTAATGGCTTTTTCTTGTTTCTTGTAAACAGCTTGGCATCCAGTAAGCATATTGTCAGACTTGTCAGATTTGAACCAATATGCAAATACAGGAGGCTTAGAGGAAATGTGGCAACAACAATATGACTGCCCCAAAATGTTGATGATTTGAAACATCAGTTCATCAGTTGATAAAAGGCATGTGAGTTGACTGCCATTTTGTCCTTACAAAGCTGTTATACGACTTTCAGGTTTAACCGACACTGAACACAACAGTCAGACAGGTTGTGGTTATTAATTTGGTTACCAACTGGTGTCCAGTCGGTAACATAACTGCCAGTGCAGACAGGAGTTTTTACCATGAACAGCAGTGGTGTGGGAACCTTGGTGAGCGGAGAGTCCCAACAAAAGGCCTTTCTAACAGTTTGACTTGTCCTAGCAGGAAAAGCAGAGGTGAAAGTAATGATGTTAATCCTTCTTCTGTTAGGTTTAGTGTCAAAGCTACCAAAATACTGGAGTTATTGTAAATACTGCCTTCAAAGTAGACAGCTTTCATGTCATACCAACACCAAAGTTGTAATTACAATTGAGAAATGATGTGTTTGACTTGGTGCTTAATAATACAGCTGTTCTACAGTTCCTTAAAATGTTGCACACATGAATTCCAGATGTGAACTTTGTATCGTATGAAAGAGTCAGTATGCACACAGCAGGGCCCAGAACTGAAGCACTTAGTGTGAATGCAGTGTTTAATTGTGATTTTTTTTTTTTTATACCTTTGCTTTTCTGCAATGTATAAAAGTGTCTGCCTTGGTTAAACCTTTTCTCATTTTAACAATCTCCAGTCAACTTTTTACAATTTGAAAACTCTTTCATTTACTAGAAAACATTTTTCAGTGAGTTGCTTGGGTGTTTCTCCTGTTGGCAGTTGTCAAAATTTTTGTGGTTATTTTTAACACAGTAAAATAGCCATGATTGATCATATGAAATGGTTTCAAAACTTTGCAGACTGTCAAATTCCACATTTCTTTAAAACTTCTGTGTGATAGCTTTCATATCGTCACAGTTTGGCACAATGGCTGCACATTTCTGAATGGGTGATTCATGGAGTGATTCAGCACTGATGCTCACCTTTTGGACTGTTATCAGGATTTTGCCGTGCTGTAGGAGGATCACCATTCTGTAGCAGGCTTACATCCTCTGAGTCATAGCCAGAAAGCTGTTGTTGTCCTCGCATGCTGACACGAGGTGTGAAGCAAAGACTGAAACACCAAAATTACTCATTGTGTGTTGTGTCAATCCAGGGCAACTGGTGCAGTCTTTATATTTGTAGAATAATTAGATCTTAAACTTTTCTGTTCAGAATGAAGTAATTGTGCATGTACCTCGAACCATATGATGTACCCACCACAAGTACATCACTCACTGTATTTGTTAGAGGGACTTTACTAAAATACACTCATACTAAGCATCACGACTGGAGCCACCAGAGTATTACAAGTTTCTGATAGAAAATAGTAGGACCTCCTACTCAAGAACAATCAAAAAGTTGAAACAAATATGTATGCAAACCCTATCCCTCTGTAGAGTCTATGTGCATGTATGCAGGCACCCTGGTTCATATCATGCAGGCTTCATATTCTCATTGCAGCCTTCAAACGTCCTGCTGAGATGTCTCACTGGCTTGTCCAGGGCTCTAATTCCACTAGCCAAGCAGAGCAGCCATGGTGAGAAAGGAGACACTCGTAAAATGAGAAATGCAGGACCACACACATCCTCTCACCCTAGTGCTACAGAAAAAGTGAGGATTTGGAATGTTAAAATTATAATTGCTATTCTTGACCCAAAGTAAAATTGAACAACTGTATTCAAAGATTAGTTTTAGTTCACATTATCAGTGCTTATACTTATTACTAGTGGCATGCTATTTTATTTCCTAGTGTGCTGCTTCACTTACATCTACTCACCAGCTGGCTCTCTTTATCCCATTTTTACCGACTTAACCTGACTTGTGGAGCCCTGGCATCTGGATGGATGAAGGGAGAAGTAGATAGAGAGGAAGAAGGGAGACCATTTGCTCCTGTAATGGGTCTATTGCATCCCCACATGCTCTTTTCCTTCTCTCTGGTGACTAGAGGAGGCATGTGCTGTGCTTGGAGACAGATGGTTTGAAGCAGATTTCGTTTGGAGCCAGGAGGGAGACACAGGCAGGCAGCAGGAAATGAATGAAAAAAGTGGGCAGAGGGCAGTGGGAGAGAAATCGAAAGAAGTAAGGAGATTATTCTGTGAATCTAGAGCTCACCGCTAGAAATCCTTTGATTTGAAAAACACAAAAATCCTGTGTTTATCAGACAGGATGAAGAAACAAGAAGTTCACTTAAATTACTAGGTATGAGAGATTTTTGAATGACAGTGAATTTTCTTTTTCTTTTTATTATTGAAACAAATATCCTTTGGAACTCCATTCAGTTTAAAAATGATTGATCTTCAGTGACAAAGTGTATTTTAAAAGCAAAAAGTAGCGTGCTGAATGATAGGATTTGAAAGTAGGGAAGGTGGGCAGGGGTGTATCTGACTTTCATTATGGTTGCTATGCACAGATGTGATAGAAATCAAAAGCTCTGTGTGGCAGTGTGGGATTGTCGGCCCATTTACAAATGCAAATGATGTCTTTGTGCTCCTTCATGGCAGGATTGTTCAGATCTGATCAGCTGATCAGCTGATAAGGTAATTGGTCTTCAATGCCTGAAGTTAGATTGTGTTTCTCAAAAAGTTGACTCTGCCTCAGCTTTTCACTGCAGGGCTGCGGTGTTTAATTTTTTCCAAAACCCCCTGCAGTCTGCACTTCCTCAGCTTAAACAGGCTGAGCACAGGAATATGAATGTGAGACAGTGGAACATTTTTGCCGCTATGCCTAATTTGGTCTGCATTGGGCCTTGGTATCATGCTATTTGCTCATTAGCATTAAAAACAAAGTAGAGCTAAGAATGCTGTTTTTTCTGCAGCATTTTGGCCTTAAACCAAAGTATTATTTGTTGGGACATTTTAACCTGAACCAACAAATGTCAGCATGTAGGTGCTGCTGGAGTCAGTATGATAAATTATCTAGGAATCAAGAATGTGTGTACTAAAGTTTGTGCCCATCCACTCATTAAATATCAAAATATTTTACTTTATAAATGAAAAGTTCAACCTGCTTGTGCTGCTAAAGTTAGCTTCAGGTGACCAACAAACTCTCTAAGATTTATCCTAATTAACATCATTTAAATATATACAATAATAGTTGTTGAGATACTTCAAGCTGGTGGTGGCATCTTGAACATTGTTGTCCCTTAAGTCCTCAAGGTGTCACTTAAGAAAAAAAAAAACTAACAAACGTAAAAAACCAAACTTTTGTAATCAAGGGGTTTTCAGAAAGGACCAGTATCGATGTTCTACCTGGAAATAAGGTGTTTTTATCACCTACAGTGGATGGCCTGGCCTGATTTTATGCCAAAACAGTGTCCTCTAATACAGTGGGCTCTATTAATTTTCATTTGGAAGTACTGTAATTGCCTTAAGGACCTAGCCCCCCTGACATTAAAATCCAGACCTATACTGGCCATTAATAATGCTACTTTCATGTGGAAGGTGATAACCATTGCTAAGTTGAAAAAGTGCTTTATCTGTGAGCCACAACTGGCCACTCTTGGGCTCCTGATTCATTTTGCAAGCTATGCAGCAGGTTGTTTCGGCCTCCAGAGTCACTTAATCGTGCTCTCATTTGCTGCACAACTAAAATGACATTTCTCTTCTGCTGCTT
Organism: Acanthurus lineatus; assembly: GCA_029814665.1. Taxonomy (NCBI): domain Eukaryota; kingdom Metazoa; phylum Chordata; class Actinopteri; order Acanthuriformes; family Acanthuridae; genus Acanthurus; species Acanthurus lineatus. The sequence continues at coordinate 9,743,137 of JAPZDV010000011.1, read as the reverse complement.
CCTCCCAGGCACTTGGTAAAATGGCACTCAGAATCATTTCCACATTTAACACTTTTAATTGAGCTGCCATGTGCCCCAGAAAGTGTTTTTCCAATACCATTGCGAAAGCTCCGTTTTGGTCATGCATTTGTATTCCAAGGCTGTCTGCAGGTTTGTGAGGCTTTCACTGGAAAGGCTAAACGTCTGGCTGTGATATGAACCTCCTACTGTAATAGGGTTAATTGAATCAGCAATCTATTTACACTTTGCCCTCAATTACTGACTTAATCAAATGCTGAGGTACTGTGGAAGTTAGCTAGCACTCAGACAGAAAGCTAGCACTTTCTGCATCCAAACCACAGCCACTTTTTGTCAAATTAGCTGCACTTGATGCAGTTTCCCTCAGACTTACAGGAGCTTTGACCTTTTTAAACAGGTAGAGAGACAAAAACCCACATATTGAACTACTTTGATTCTAGATTCGTCATATTGTATGAAAGTCAAAGTGATTGGATACTTTGCAAAATGCTATTAAAAAAGAGGGTCACATGATAGTGCAGGAAGCCTCGAAGCTGCAGAGTTAGCAGTACAGTAAGCCCAGCTCGCTGACAGAGGCAGAAGGGGCTTGACAGGGTATGTCAGGGCAGCAAATAAATGTTTGAATGGGAGAGTAGGCCCAAAGAAAGGAAGCATGTACAAGCAGACAGGCTGACACCACCCAGATAATGGAGCTGCCAGAGGCTCTCCCATATTACATCTCACCCCACCAAAGCACAATCACAAGAAAACCACTTGCGCATGCACACAATCCTATACACAAACACGTGTGTCAGATACATACGCTTTCAGGGTTTGTGTTGGGCTCTTTAAGAAATGTCTGGCTGAGAGCAGGACAGTTAGAAAATGTGAGTAAGGTTGGATGTGATGTGAGGAGAGGATGCTTTATTGATTAAGGCATAGGGCTCCACTGAAATTCACCCCTGCTTCTCCATGTAGTGGTAATCGTCCCTGTCAGCTCTCAGAAACAGCCTGTAATTTGATAAATCACTTGGCTGAGATGAAGTGAGAATGGGCCCGACAGTGCAGGGGCCTCCCATACTTTGACACTGATCATTTGATTCCTTTTTACAGCACATTAAATACAGAGCTCTTTTCTTTCATGGCTTCATGTTAGGAGACATATGAGCAGTAGGATTAAAAAGCAAGAGGCTGTGGTTGTGTCACAGCAGACGGCCTTTGGCACAAGTTAAATTGGTCTTCAACAGTTCTGAACAGTGATCCGCCACCTTTGATCAGTAGTTTGAATTAGTTGTCTCACAAGTCAAGACAGTTATCTTTCTATATAATATAGCCTGTCTCCCCTGTGTACAGATGATCAATCTAGGAAAGAATGAAACCTTTTTGATGAGTTTTACAACTCGGAGTGGGCATATGTAAGTAAATGGGAGTATATCTGAGTATAAGCCATTTAAATTTTATTGTAATGTGTGATTTGTCATATTGATGCATTGAAATTTATTATTGGCTTCAAAAATGTATCGAGAAACTGTTCATGGATCATATGACTAGGTGGAAAAGTTTGTGTATGTGTAATCCATGGGTTAGATATCAATGCATCTATATAATTAAAAATAAAAAAAATCTTAAATTGAAACACAAAACAATACTGTAATGAAGCACTGCTCACAGTGGTCAAATGCTAAAAAAAACAAACAAAAAAACAAGATGAATAACTGCAAGTATGAATGACATGCAAACATCAGCATACAGGAATGCTCACATAACAATGCTAATTAGCTTTTGTTAGGAAAGTCTACTGTTAGTCATGGGCCATCAAAGTGTGGGCCAGTGGTGACCCTTAGAAACATCTTATGTGGTTTTGAATGTGACATGAATTGCATCTGTTATATTTAATCATTTTATGTGAATACTTCCGCTTTCAGTAGCCCTTACTCAGTCAACTGTTTCACCGCTGCATCAAACTGCCACCATCTAACAAGTGTTTGTTAGATTGGAGATGACATCGTGTAGAAAGCTACCGGTTGCATGAAAACCGTGGCAACTCAGCAGTGTGGCAGGAATTACAGTCTGTCATCAGTATGAGTGGTGTATTTCAGTAGATGACTACTGGCAGTTTATGTGGAAGTGAGATGGGAAAAAGTTATGTGGTTGAAGAGGAGGTCTCAGGAGAAAACTCACTTTTTTGGACCCCGAGGAGACAGATAATTTTTACAGATCCTATAACAAGTTCATCAATACTATGCCCCCTCCCTTAATTGTCACTCAGTAAGCAAACTTTGATACTGGTTGGTATAAGGGATCCATGTTTCACTTTCTCAGGTTAGCATGTTAGCATGGTAACACTTGGTAATTAGCACTTAATACAAGGTGTAGTTGTGACTGATGGGGTTCTTATTCGTTTGGTTGTTATTTAGTTCTAAACAATTGATATTGATGCATTTGTCAGTTTTGAAATTGCCTGACATTAGACTTTACCTGATCGAAACATTGCTTGAGGGAATATGTGAGATATATTAGCCAGGAACAAAGCTGAACCGGCTGAAAAACTGGCATAACATAGAGCCTCAATGCTAGCATTGCTAAAAACAGACTGAGAAAGACAGGTTTTATTGTACAATGTCTCTTACCCTGTACTTTTACACCTATGTGAAATGTTGTGCTAATTAACAGAGAACTTATCAACAACAGTTTGAATAATTAATTGATGAAATCATGGGTCAAGTACACACCAACGCTTTCTGTTTTCATTGTGTTAATGACAGAGTTTTCCTCCACATACCAAATATATTTAAATTCAATTTAAATGGTAGTTTTCAGTCCTGATACAATAAAATACTAGACTGTCAGACAAACTACAGCCTCAGAGTTTTTCTCTGCAACAGTCGGGGTGGGCAAAACGAAACTTCAAAAGCTTTAAAAAGGTAGCACTGCTGGAAAGGAATTGCATTGTATTGCATTATATTGTACAGGTGTTCCAGTAACAAATGTGTCTACTAGCAGTATCTTTGTCATTGTCAGCACATTACAGGAGAGGCGATGGTGTGTTCTTTTCTATACACAGCAATAATATCTGAGGGGCTTGGTGTATTTTCACAATACGATATCTTTCACTTTAAAGAAGTGCCACTTGTGCAATTTGTACAGTGCAATCTCAGCCACTGTGGTGGTCACATCTCCGCTTTCTACAGTAACTGTTCCTGCTTACTATTTCCAAAATGCAAGGATGATATAATAAATGAAAATGTATAAGCAGGTAATGTGTGAAAAGAAAACAAAATGCATTCAGTGACTGAAGGTATTTTCTGGGACAGTTTTAATTTTTAACAGCATTATTTCACAGCATATGTTGTTTGTGGTATTTCCTTTTTAAGGACACTCTAGCGCTGTTTGGGGTAATATTGTTGCTACAAAAGACTATTGCATAAGCTCAAACAGTAAACTGTGAGACAACAGAAGTCTCTAGCTGATGCTGTGCTATTTGGTTGATTTTGAGATTACTGGTAAAAAAAAAAAAGCAGAATTAAAGTGTTAGCGTCTAAAAAGAGAGCACATTTACATTTTTTCTGTTCTCATGCTGAAATCTGTTTGCCACTAAGGCTTGTTGTAGAAACAAAGCTTAAACATATGCTCTCCCCCAAGAGTGCTAATACCAAACTGTGCATGTGTGTGTTTGCACTTTCTCCTGCTGCCATTGTTTATTCTGTAGATCTTGTACTGGGAAAACACTGGCCAATATTTTTCTATCTCTACACAAAACAAACACACACATGTGCAGGGCTGCCTACTTAACCCATGAACAATAGCAGACACACACATTCACAATCGAAAACAAAGCAAAAAAGAACAGCACACTTTCGCTGTAAGCAGCTTTATCTTATTGGATTCAGGGTACCTGCTGGAAATTTAATTGAACTATTTTAACCTTCATGTTTCCAGGGGCAGCTGCTGAAAATGCTTTGCATGTGGCTTATTTATTTTGGCTAAATTAGCAGCTGATTTAGAGATACCTCTGCCCACATTTGAAAGACAAATGCAATCTACATTCCGGGGACTGCTCAAGTAAATACATGAAACTTTTCTTTTTTAATTAACAGATAACAGGATTGTAAAAAGTGACCATTCCTATAATTTGGATGGCAAATACTAAAGAGGCAGAGGAGCAGCTGCCCTAGTGTCATTTGAGACACTGCAAGTACAGAGGCTGAAATACTGGTGTTAGTGAGACCATTTCTCAAGTAATAAATCCAAAATGATTTGACAATATATAATAAATTACCATTAAACACTGGATGAAGTCTCCCATCTTAAGCTTCTGTGAAATAATAATTAACTGCAGTAATAAGAGTCAAGAAAAGTGTAGAAGTGACAGATTCAAGTTCATACCTAATCCATGCACTATATCCACATAAAATAATGTAATCTAAATAATTTGTCTGCTGTCTATTATATTACAAGATTTGGAGGACAATAAGCCTGTCGTGTGATCATTATTTAGTAGGACTTGAAAAAGGCTGACTTATTTCCTTTATGAGTTTTTTTTTCCTGTCAATAAAATCTGAACTTTTTTTCTCTAAATAAAGACAAATATACCAGAGAAACAAGCATTTTCTCTACACAAGTGCATGAGAGAGACACTCATTTACAGGAAATGAGCATGTTTTTACAGTGCTGTACCTCCTGCAGAGTAAAGTCACCAGCTGTCCACCGCCAGTAGGTGCTGGATATTGCATAGACCAAGGCTTAGCTGTGCTGGTTGCAGCCTTAAAAACACAAGTCTCTCCACAGCTCAATGTCTGACAAACAGACAGATGGAACCTAGACACACACAAAAACACACTAACAGTGTCACCAGTGTTTCACAATGTGGCTTTCATTTATTTTTAGTTCTTTTAATTAATATGAAAACGTTGCACTACATCTCCTCACACCTAACTATGTCAGTGCAGAATGTCAGTTTTGTGCTCGACAACAGCACTAAAATTTTTAAAATTATACATCAAAGCAGCTCTAAAGCCAGAGCATTGCAGAGTATTTCTCCAAAATGGTGGTAGGATAAACTAAGCCAAATGCCGGGGCTCTAATATCATGCCAAGAGTATCAGTGATGAAACTCAAGATGAGCACAAAGCTCTTCTTGCTCATCAAGTGCAAGTACTTCAGATTCCCAGCAGTCTATTGACTCCCTCTCTGGCTTCCGTTGGAAGAATATCTCATTTCACCATGTTGCATTAGCAGGTGATTGTGTTGCTTGTATAAAGGCTGGCCAACTGAGGTTTGAAACTAGTCCAAGGGCGTTAAAATCTCTACAGCAGTGACACTCAGTTTATGGCCCTTGGGCCTAATGAGGCCAGTGTTAGGGTCCTGGGTAGGCAGCCGACCATGATTCATACTAGGAATTATTTTTCTTTTAATAACAGTTAGCAAATGTTCAATATTGTGCCGTAGCTGTTACCTGAGAAGTTAAACATTAGCCTGTCAGCAATCTGTTCATTGCTTCGGCTTTTGCATATAAAGGTTGAACTATTTTTTTTTTTTTTAATAGTTCATTGCCATGACTATCAGCTAGAATGACTCATTATTTACCTGTAAGAATCAAGTTTCAATGTCTTCCTTTGCCATCTCTGTGATGGATGAAAACAGTACACCTACACATAGTCAGAGAAAGTTAAAGGGTGGGCCCTCCTTATGGTTGAGTTATAAAGTCCCAGGGCATCACATAGTGTCGCTAACATTCATCACTGGAGCATAGAGTGTCAGAACAGTTGATAGACCTACTTCACACTGTCTGGCATCTAACGGCTCTTCTTTTCTATCATCCTTATTCGCTTCCATTACAGTTATTTCATGTTGTTTTGTCAATTTGGATTCTTTGAATAACTCTGATGGCTGTTGTGAGTAAATTTTTTAATGACTTTTATTGAACCTCATTCATCAGCACAAAGCAGTGGGCTAGCTCTGCAGCTGTTAGCCTGCTTTCTCGATTCTTAAACTTTTTCTCTTTATAGAACTATTTCAACAGCCATTCTCTTTGCCTGGACTGTCACTGTGGCATTGTGCTAAAGAACAAAGAAACCAGCAAAGCCAGCCATCATTATCACTTCAGGGACTCGGAATACACATTCCCCCTAGGACACAAAAAAAACAGACCTAAAAACAAAAATACCATCAGAGATAAAATAAGCAAAAAATAAATTTCAGAAGAGAAATGGAGAGGTGCTTTATGTTTAGTGGGAGTGGGTGTATTAACAGCTGCAGACTCATCTCCACTTGGAGCTCAGTAAGGCCATCACCACAGGGATTTCCAATGATCAGCAGCATGTAGATAAAAATTCCTTGGTTTGTTTCCCTTAATGAACTATTTGTTGTTTTTCAAGGCTGCATCACGTCTCTTATCGTGACATTCTCTGAGGCCTGATCTATCTTGCTGAATTGTTTACATCTGTAGACAGAGTCAGGGTCACAGGCATCTTTTTTTAAAAAAAATGTTTTTCATTTGCCGTGTTCATCTTCACCAAGAGCGGTGTTTCAATGTCAGCAGGATAAAGAAAACAATAGCACATTCAAACCTGTTTTAATTGCAACACTAGTCTAACCCATAAATCACATCAAGGTGCGCACACACACACACACACACACACGCACACACATACACGCAAACACAAACATATGCACACAGACACACACACCCAGACACACGCACGCCCACACATCCACATGCTACCATTCTTTTTCAGTTTATCTACTCACACCTGATGACCAAAAAGTACGCTGAATGCCAACGGGAATATGTAGCGGCCAGTGTGCACATGTAAACAATAGTAACGCAGGGGTACTGCAAACCACTACATGTTTTGTGCCTTTCAGACTGGCCTGAGGTTGTTTTGAAATTAAAATTTTCAAATATGTAATAGAACCGCATAACTTTATTATGAACTGTCTTATGTGTGCAAACATAATAAAATACAGGGGACATTTTGAGAATGAACATGGATATAGGAAGCAGGAAGTGGATATGATGTATGCATTTAAAAAGATAGCACATTTCTCAGTTTGTTCTTTCTTTTTTTTTAAGCATTAAGTTGTGATATAAAGAATTAAAGCATATATGTGGCTTGTTGGTCACCATTGCAACATCTTTTGCCTCATTCAATCATTACTTGACCACTTTTATTAATTTAGTTTATTAGTTTAACTATTTTGAAATCTACCATTTAACAACTACTTCATATCTAGAAATTTTGGTTAGGATAACATTTTTTTACAAAATTATTTTTTTGTTTTTTGTTGAATTTGGCGAAAAAAATTAACTAAAACTTACCTTTCTCAGTTTTTCTGTGGTCACCCTGCTAGGGGTTCTCCATACCATTCTACAAGAATCCTTTTTATAGTACCAGTCCAATTCTACAATTCAGAAAAGGGCAGTAGTTAAACCCAAGAAGAAGGGCAGCTTCTGAAATCTCTCGAGATATAATAAATTTATATAAGATATTTTGAAATTTTATATCAGTTTGTGAGTCATTGTAGTATGTCTGCAGTGACAGAGAGATGGACTTGTGGCAGTGCAGTTGGTGATGCTTGCCCCAAGTCACATATCAAAAGGAAAGAATGGAAAGGGGAGGAAACCGAGAAGATGTTGTATTGAGAACAGTTGGCATATCAACGGTAAAAAAATGTGGGAAATGGGGTAATTAGTACTAACGTGGCACAGTGAATGTCAGCTAAACTGGTTTCGTAATGGTGACAGGAGTCCGTTCCATTATACGAGACAGCAGCTGTCATTTGCTTAGTGAGCTTGAGGGCAGACTCAGAGATCCTTGAGTCAACGAAACGAATACCTGGCAATGTAGTGTGGAGGATATAGGCATAAGACTAAGAGAGTTTAGACTAGGAGTAAGAGTCGACTGTACCAGAGTGCCTCACAAAAACCTCAGTGGAGCAGAGTGGGCTGTTTGTGGTTGTGTGCGATAAGAATACTCACTGAGATGTCAGTTAGAGGTCAGGATTGTTTGGAAATTACTTCAAGATGCACGACAAGGCTGTGGTGTCAAACATTATCAAGGTTTCATTTTTTTGCAACGATGAATATAGTAAATGACAACAGACAGTGTTGGCCTGTAGGAGTGAAGAGGTCAGTCAGAGGGGAAATTTTGTGGTGGAGGCAAGTACAGCTGTATGCCCTCTTTCAAGGAAATTAGAACACTGAGAAAAGACGCATTTAGGATCAAACAACAAGATGATTTATGATGAGTATTTAAGTTTGAGGAAGATCAAGTTATTTGTTTCTTCAGATCCTTTTAGAGAGACTCTATGCATGGTAATAAGGTTTATAGGGTTTTTAGAATTTGAGGATATATTATCATTTTGTACAATGTAGCTTCTGTAATGTAGCCTTATGCAAGCATGCAAGTATAGAAAAATAGAATATAATTAGAGGAGAACCAAGGAGTAAGCCTTGGGGAACCCCAAACATCATGTGGGTCTTCACAGATGCATTACTGAGGATTGAAATAGAATTCATATTTATATTCTAACATCTTCACAATAGTCATTTGAATGAGCACAAGCTTTTATTCTATATATCTACTGAGAATTATTGACTTAATATGAAAATGTACTGCAGTCCAGAGGCAGGCTTGTAAAAGAACAATGCTATCACAGTTGCTGTGTACAGTGTTTAGATTTCCTTGGTAACCTGGAGACATTTCCAATGCACAGGTCTGGGGTTTGTTGTAATTAGTTTGCAAATAACAGTAAGCCTGTGACTGAGTAGATTCATAGGTACAGTGAGTGGGCAAGACAAATTGCAAAGGAAATGCCACATTAACATGTGTTAAGACCTAAATTAACATTACTTAATCAGGTTGCCCTTTCAGAAAGGAGAGCATGTCTGCAATCCTACGGAAAAAAAATGTCTGAGAGGTTTAGATACTTTTCAGGGCTTTGATGCAGTTGGCGTAAAACCTTTTTAACTGTTGATTATGATACTCACTGGTATTGTTAAATGGTGCCTAATGAAGATCATAACAGTGCTAATTATGCTTAACTTTATACCTGCCTCGACTGGATGCAATATTACTTTTATGACTCCTTATACTTCTTATACCCTCTCCAACACGTTGCTTCTTTTCCCTCACCGATGGTGCTCATAAATTATCATTAGTATCTGGGATGACAACTTAAAGGTTATTTGCACTTTTAATAGCACTATATTAAGCACAGTAACACTTGGCCCCTATAAGAAACCTTTCTTAATTTAAGTACATTTTGGGTGAGTTTTATCAAATGTATATGCCATTTTCTTTTGTCTTTCATTTTATTAGTTGTTATGCTATTCTAATCATGGTGTGCAGCTTGACAGCTCAGTAAAGAATTTCCAGTATCTATCATTATTTTTAAACATTATTTTTTGAAATACAAATAATGGAAAAGTATCTTTGACCCGACCATTTTTGTCTTTTACAAGTAAATACCCAACACACATACACTGGGTAGACAAAATACATTTTAATGTATTGGTGGTTTAGAGTGGTGGTATGATAGGTGCAAGATAACTTATCTCTCCTGCTTCAGCTGGCAGCTGCACTGACTGTCAACAACAACAGGCACTTCATTTTGATATTTGATGAAGCCACTGTCTGTGTACTCACATAAACCAGTCAGATGAGCAAAACAAGACAGAGCGAGAGAAGAATACAACAGCCAGAAAAATGAATCACACAGCAGCATGGTGGAGAAGAGTCACCTTCACTTTTAATTAGTCCAGCAGCCAATTTTAAAACAGAGATAGAAAATGATGAACCAATACTGACATATGATAAAATGAAGAAGAGGTCAGACTTCACAGTTTGTAATCATGAGTTCATTTACTGCCATGACTCTTTTTGTTGGATCCACAATGTCATATGCAGTAGTTTTAGAAATTAAGTTTTTATAGTCTCTGCCTAATTCAGGCCATACAAACAGTAAACTGGACTGATTTTTATGGAAAATTATCAATGAAGGGATTGATTCATACTTTTTTGTGATTGTCTATTAATTCTCTTGGTTATAAGTGTGGTTTTATTGAATGTTACTAATTTCTTTTAAAATCAGTATATTGGGGCCATATCAGGTTTTAAAGAAGTATAAAAAGTCCACTTTAGTATCTTAAGTATGCAACTGAATAAAAGGGGGTTGTATGAATTATAACATTAACATAAGAGGGGAAAATGTGTGGGCTAACACCCTTTGTAAACTCATATCAACATACAGAAACCAATCCAAAACCCAGCTTCATGATGAATGATGCAATAATATTCAACTGACATGTCTCCAGCAGTATTAGCATTAGTTATCTACACACTTTCATTTCAGGTACCAGATCAGACACACATGCCTCCTCTTTAATAACATCATGCATGGATCTGGTTTCTGGAGACAAAACAAAACAAAAACTAACCTACAAAGCAAAACCAAACAGCACTTTACAAAATGATACTGTACATATAATACCTTCAAATCAAACTCTGCATTTATATACAATACAAAATTGCTTTGAACTCTTCTCTGCTAGAATCTATAATTGCTGAGATGTGGTACAGAGCATACAGCAACTCTTAAAAAAAAGCAACAAAGCGCAAAATTGATCAACAAATACAACATTAATACATGATAGTTTTAAAAAATGAAAACAAAGTAAATGGTGCATGGAAAGGAAACCGAACCGCAATTAAAGACAAACAACATACATTTAAGTTAAGCAACAATATCAAGTTCACATTTTCTCCTTTTATAACTATGCTGTGGTCTCGTGGCAAGACGTGTCCTTTGTTGTCTGCTGCTTTACCTTTTTCTGAGTACTGTCATGGAAACAACAGAGGTTGGATGCATTGTCCTGTTGTTATGGTGAGGTACAGTTAAACAGCAGGCAGTCTTTTTTCTGCATCCTTTATTCTTTTCCTTTTTCCTTTCCTCCCTCCAGCCGTCATTTCCTCCTTATTCTGAAGGCATTCAGGTGAGTTTCTCTTTAGTTCATTGAAAACACCCAGCACCCCCTATGCAATGTTCTTAATTGCATTCTCATTAAGCTTCTCCATGTAGTTCCTAAGTTCCTTTGAGTCCCCAAGCTCGATGTCCGGACATACCCATTTTATCTCACTGGTCTGGACTAATGCTAATGGGCTGAGCACAGGACATCCATTACTGGACTTGACATTGGAAAAGGTGGTGAACTTCACCCTCTTTCTCTTGGTGGTGGGTGAATTAAGTGACTCATTCCTGTGATCCCTTCCACTTGAACTACAGCCTCCCACACCATTATTACCACGCTGGACGCCTCCATTCAGCAGTTGACTACCTTCCTCTAGGGTACCTCCAAGTTCATCCTGCTGCTGTTGTTGCAAACACAGCCCCTCCTCTTGGCCCAGCCAAACCCAGTCATGGGCATGGGGCATTGTTTCTGGGGCCTCCAAAGACAGCTGCTTGCTACGGTACTTGTATGCATAAGAGATACAGTTAATGAGAAAAACCAGTATGGCCAGGCAGAAGACTCCCAGCAGGGCATACATGCCAATCTCAAGGTCTGTCAGACCTCGTCGGGATGGCAACAAGTCCTCATCAGTGCTGCGGCTACGAGGTAGCTCTGCCTTGTCTGGGTATTCAGAGAATTCACTTGGCACCCTTGCTCCGTTGTCTGCTGATAGACGGCCCCCATTAGGTCTCACTGGGACATGGCCCCTGATGGTAGTGGGTCCACGGTTAATTAACCCAGTTTCCATGTCAGAGATAGACCCACCATAATATGGAGGATCGGGACGTGTTCGCCGGTCTCCTGGTTGTCTGTAATGCTCTTCTGGTTGACCAAGCCTTACCTGTATGTTTGCCATTCCAGTGGCTAGGATAATACGTCGTTTACCCTTCTGGCAAACCTCTGTTGGGCTCATTTCAACACGCACAAGCAAACCTTGACCTTCACCCTTGGCAACAATAATGGGCCACTTCCATGCTGCACTTCGTTGAACCAACACCACCTGTTCATTCAAAGAGGTGGCTTCCAGGGTGAAATGAGCAGGGTTGTAGTTGTCTAAAGGAGTCATGGAGCCATCGCTGAACTGGAGCCAGGCACTAATGAGGGACTCCTAAAAAAAATACACATACAAAAAATTGTCTCAGTGCAACAGCAGTAACCAAAATAACTCTGATAAAATTCCAAAAACAGTTGTCTGTTCATCTCCAACTAATGTATATAAACCACTGAAAAATAAAACAGAGAACCATAGTGGAAGCAAAACTGAGACTTAATTACAGTAGAAGGCTTATAGAAACAATAGAGTCGATATGAAATTATTGTACTGAAAGCTAAATATTCTTTTCTCTCCAAGGAGAGAAACATTGGCCTCTTCCATTTGAAATTCTAATTACCGGAATAACCGAGCTGTTTAGTGGTTGGATATGCAAATCAAAGAGATGGCTTCGCTTTATTAAGAGTGAATTAATTATAAAGGAAAAAACTGCAATGCATATCATAGTCTACATTAATAACCCCCCGATCCAGCCGTGAACCACTGAGCATAATACAAAACACAGTCAGGTGCTATGACAATAAAAATTAGACTTTCCCTCCCTTGTGGTAGATTAAGGAATGATTAATCATGTAAAATGCTGGAAGACATTTGGATTTCATAGATTTGTACCTGTTCAAGCGATTCGATGACTTCCTGTGTAGTTGCAGTGGCAACAATGGCTCTGTTGCTCCCTGGGCTAAGCTGCAGGGATAGAGAGAGTCCAGATACCAGCTGCACCCCCAGCTCTGTCACACTCACTCTATCATCCAGCACCCTGATGGTTCTCTCAGCCAGGACAGATGATGTCAGAGGGGACAGCACCTGAAATACACACGATCACTTAGTACTCATGATAGTCTGTTCAGTTCAGAGGTTGACTTATTGTGGTGAATGGATTTGGAGTAATCAGGTGTAAACTATGGGAACGAGCCTGCCTTTAGGCAAAAATAAACATTCTAGGGCTGGACACGACCTTAAATCACATTGGTCTTGCATAGCCAACCCTATCTCTACAGCCATGTATCAACAAAAAAGCATGGTGATTGCTGACTGAAATAGTTTCCCAGACTTAAACCCACTGTCTACATCCTGTGAGTTAGTCTTATTTCAAAATAACAACATAAATGTATGTCAAAAGTTTAACCATAAAATATTTAGTTTGTAACTCCTCTTCGGGATGACACATAGAAACCTCATCTATGTGCCTCCCAGAACTGTAACAAATTCTGATTGTAATAATATTAAACTAGTTTTGTTACGTGACAATGCTGTAGTCAAGGTTTAGTTATTTCTAGGCATTAGAAACATCACTATTTGAGCTTAAATGACTACCAAGGGACCTTAGTTGTTACGATTACAGTAATACCCTCCTCAGTGAAGGCTGTTGAATAATAGTGGTCATTATGGTAGACTGTTGATAGAACACTGAGAACGAACAGATGTCTCCCATGTCAAGATCTGGCGATTTGTTGACTCATCCTCTCACCTCAACCTTCTCTCTGTGGACTTTATAACACTTCAGCTCAGTTACTCAACTTCCTTCTGTGCTCCTTTTTGGCCAAGACTTAATTACTATGGCTTCCACTGTGATTTTCATGTAAACACTTGAATGCAAATGTGTTTAGGAATTTGCTGGAACAGTAGTTGCAATTTTTTTTCTCTGTACGGAAACACTGTAATTATATAAACAAACACAAACAAACACTTAAACATTCCTTAACTCCCATGTAACCGTATAATCTCCACCCTTGTAATGTATTTTCTGCCTTCTTGAGTTGCCAGAGGTATGAACATGTAAATAGTTGTGATATTGTTATGAGATGAGAATCCCTCCCATCCGCTCCAATTAGGGCTCCAGCCTCTCCTCCAGCCACCCCCACATGGCTGCATTTACCAGCCATAATGAACTGTCAGCACAGATCAATGCCTCATTTGTACAGACCCTTGTCCCTGCTTTCTTCCCCTTTGGTTTACCACATTTCATTTTCCCTGTTGTTTCCCACACAGTAAAAACTGAAATCCTTGAATGTTAAACAAAGACAAGATCAGCGTAGTTGAAAATTATGAGTAAAATATGGTTTCTCTGAGGCAAAGGGGCAAAAAGGCAGAGTGGTTGCAAATTTTCCAAGCAATATTTTTTGAAGTTGTTCTTATTTTAACAGATAAAAGAAAGCCAAATAAGGAATGACATAAAATGTTAATACAAAAGAAGCACAGGCTACTGAAATTTATGTGGAAAAAACCCCCCACTGGTTTGAGATGAATTATGTAAAAGTTTGGATGCATATGTAAAGTTGGTAAATGCACTCCTGTTAGCCAAAGGGTATTCTAAGTCCAGCCACATCATTGTTCTTGGATGTTTAGACTCATGTCATTATTGGTGAGTAATGCTTGTTTGCCTCATATTTAAATCAATCAGGCTGCATGCAGAAGATGCTATTTGCCTTGCTAAGTAGGAACTTAAGCTGCTGAAATATAAGCAAGTAAGTGGATACCAATGTGTAAAGTTCAAGAAGTCATACTTCACGCTATCTTAAAAGAAAAAGCTGCAAGACTAGCATGAATTGGATGTAATGTGTCTTCTAAAGATGCTAGGATGAGCAGTCCATAAACCCTCCACACACAACTCTCCTCAGGATGTCGGAAGCATTTTTTGCATCAGTCAAATTGACCAATAGTCCTCTCAAACTTGCTCTGACTACATTCTCACAAGTGTTCAACTCTTTGCTGCCCTCCTTTCAGAAATGTCAAAGCTTCTTTCCTTGAAACTGTGGAAGATTCAGTCAGATTCTTTCTTCTCCCCTTTGTCAGAGTCCTTTGACCAGTTTTCAGAGATGTTGTGTCTCCCCTTCACACCATCAGAGTGATTGCAGGTATGGCCTTTGGCCTACATCTAGAGTCATGAAAGTCCCCCACCAGACATGTCAAGTCCCTTCCTCACAGTTGTTCCAGAGTTTACGAGTTGCTTCATTTCACCCCCAGAGAGCAATTAAAGACTCCTTCCAGGCTTCCCTCTTTCCATTTAAAGCTGTCAGAGTCTTGTCTTGTGTTATTTCTGTCCAAATCTTAGTGGGTTTCACTGCCCAACGCCACAAAATCCCATTTGCACCTGGATCTAGTTTGATTCAACCAACAATTACCTACCATCAAGTGTTTCCCAGAGCGCTGTTGTCATCATACTGACACTTTTGCAGAGGTTAATAGTGAGATGGGTGATGCATAACAGTAGTCTATCCATACACATCAGACATACAGTGCTTGAAGGATTTTTTCATTTCTCCTGATACACCATTGTTCTTGCAACCTTGTATACAAATGATAAAGATGCCAATTTTACAGCAAATATAGAATCTTGTAAAACCACTGTGGCCTTTTGAAATTCATAGCTGCCATTTAAATGTCCTTTACTGGAGTTCTTAATAGTTTGATTCAAATAATACACCTCATGTTTTATGCATTCACAGTCTTAAAAAATTTGGGCTTGTGAAATATGTAATAGCATTATGTTCCTGAATGAGTGACGCAGGTCTCCCTCTACTTTTCTAATGCAAATTTTCATATCCATACTTTCCTTCTTACAATGTCCCTATTTGCCTATGTGGTGTTTTCTGAGTTTGACTCTCTGATAGCATAGCTCATAAGGGCAATACTATTTGGCAGCTAACTCAATTTACAAATTTGGAAGCCCTCAACCAGTTAATTAACACTGAGTAGGTAACCCGTATGTTGTTTTTATTGGTCTGCACTTGCAACTGCAATACCACTTAAACTAACATGCAAAAAAAGCAGTTTATTATCTAGAATGGACCTCAATGACTGGCATCCACTGGCTGCAAGCAAGTTGAGGAGATATTATAAATTCGATAATCTACCCATCTGCTTGCTTTGAGCAATTACTAACTGAAATGGATAAAATCCGGGATAAATAAAAAGCATGGCATTAAGAAACCTTTGAGAACTTTTTCTTAATGGCTTCCATATCTAACAATCAAATAATAATTGCAAATATATTTACTTCTGTTTTAAGATTGTTTGATTACTGTAGTCAAATCCTGTAACATCATCAGTGCACATGTTGTAAGGGAAAAAATGTCTCATTTTACAAAGATCTTGTTGTTTATAGTAAAATTAGTCAACTGAAATGATAATTTCCTAAATATGTGCTTTGCCTTCTAAAACCTGTGATGTCACTGGTGTTAAAGAAGAACTGCAGGCTATACAAACTGAATTTCTATTTATTCTCAGCCTCTGAAAAGCTCTGATGTATGCTGCAACTTTTGCAGCACGATGACTGTGTGCAGCAGGAGCCCACGTGCAGTGCATCCTGGTAGTACCATACGCACTATAAGCACAGCTTTGTGAGCAGCTGAATATTTCTCTGTTAATGCAGCACTCTCTGAGGAATTTATTACTTCAGCTGATTACATTTAACCATTAAAACTAATTGGACAACAACATCACAATCTTTATTGTGAATAAAGCAAGGGAAAAAGGTCACAGGAAATGGTGACATTGAAATGGACCGGGTTGTTTCCGTTAAAACGAACAAAGCCACCTGACTATGTAACCTGTGTGTTTTATTGAGCAAATTTCATACTTTGCTGTGTTTTTGTTTTTTGATGTGTGATGTGTTTTGAAGTGTGATGATTTTTGCTGACAAAGACAAAAAGCCTATTTAAAATCAAGAACATGATTTCTTTTAGAATATAATTTAATCTTTCCATAGAGCGCCTGAGCAGCATACAGATGACATAACTAACACTTTGAGTGTAACATGTTGATTAATTAGTTGATGTGCTAACCACTGAATCATTTCTGCATTCAGAGGTACAATTAACCTTTATGTTCGGTTATGTAATGTGCATTCAAAAGGAGAGATACACTCACTTATTAAAGGCACAGGCAATTATTCACTTTGTAAGATCCAGATTAAGCAGGAATAGAAAACAGGAGCCAAAAGCTTATCGAAAAATCCTTCATTGCCATAGAATTTTTTTTTAACCTTCTAATGAGTTTAAATATTTCCCTTTTTTAAAATTCTTATCTCTTTCTGAACATTGTTTCAGCAATTGGAAAGTTCTTGTGTTTAAGGCAGGACCCTAAATTGATCTAAATTAAATTAAACTGTCACAGGCTCCTTAAATACAATCGCCCACACTCTCAAAGCTACTCGATCAGTTTTGTCAAAAATAAAATTAGTGATGGAATGAGCCAGTGCAGGAATATATTTTATAGCAACAGGAAGTGTAAAAAGATTCTTCCTCATTTAAACTCCCAGTTATATGCTCTTTCATTTATCCATCCTTTCATTATATACAACAGGTTATTCATAGAGGGGTTACTGAGGGGCTGAAACTGATCCAGGCTGACACTGGAAAAGCAAAGGGGCACAGCTTTGATAGGACTGCTTTTTCTATATAAAATTTAATATTCTATATATATTAACCTACATTCAAGAAGTGCAATCTCCTTAACAAGCAGCTACTGCCACTGAGGCCAGAATGAGAAGCAAAATAGGAAAATTAGCACCACTCCTCAATCTCTGTAGCCATAGCTATTCAAAAGGTACCAATGTGTCTCACATAATGCAACCAGTGAGTAATGGGATTCAGTACAATACAGGGACCTGTGATTTCCCTAATGCAGTAAACACAGAGGAAATCACTGAATTTGAATAAATGTGGAATTAAATTGAGTCAACTGTAAAACAATACTGTGGACATGGCCAAAATCTAGATGCAATATATTAAAATCAGGTTTTTTCCTAGCCATTGCAAGTATTTGTACACAGTGTCAAAGCTTAATAAATAGAAAAAAGAAATTGCTTTATTTGGGTAACTCTGTCTCTCTCTCTCACACACACACAAGGTTATGTGAGACACCCTCTGAGAGAGACAGGCAGCTCACTAGCAGAAGCTCATCACTTCAACAAACCCTCAGAAGTGTAAACACACTGGAAGATGCAGTCTGCAGGTATGTTGAATACTTCTTGGCTGCATGTGTTGAGACAAATATTCTGAAGAAAAAAAAGATTGCAACTCCAGTTTCTGGTCATTAGTTGTCAACTAGATAGAGCAGTGCCCGAGTTAAAAAAGTATTGTGTTACTATAAATTTATTAATATTTATACCACTTTGAATATTTTGCTTCAAAAATGTTTAAATGTACTCATTCACAAAATAAAGAACTCCTTCCAACTAAAAATGGTGCTTGAATTGAAAAAAACACAGAATCCAGACAAATTTAATAAAAATGAAATTTGTGAAGAAAAACAAAAGTTTTGTAGAAAAAATGGAATCCTCAAAAACATAAAAGAGATTATTTTTGTGCCAGCACTACAACACGCTGTAGCCTCAGAATTACCTGATGTTTCAGCCTAAAATGAACATTATTTAAACCTTTTACACAGTGTAAATGTAGTCTATTGTTGCAAGGCTTCGGTCTTGCACTTTATTATGTTGTAAGTTATGCTCTAACTCTACTCTTGTACTCATGTAATCATGCATACTCTGTATTATCAGTTGGCCTATTCTGTGATAAATCACGGCTGTATCCAGCATCTAATGTTTTTATAATACACTTTGTAAAGGGCACGTTAGTCATTCATCCTACATAGCATATATAACATCTGCACAGACCAGTAATATGTCAGTCATTTTGAAGTAAATAAATAAAGTGTGGCATACAGTTTCTCTCTTTTTTTAAATTTTCTCTGTATCAAACTAAACACAAGAAGATCTCATATATATCTTTCCAGTCGCTTTTCCTTTTATTTAAAACAAGCCCTGGCCAACAGTGAAGCAGCACTCTGTCTCACACACACATAATCACCCCTGCAGCACACATGGCTCCTCAATTGATAAATAAAGACAGAGAGATTATGATTCTAGTCCACTGCCTTAACAATGTGTTGCTGTGTGTCGTGCTATCTTGTAAATGCCAGATTGATGCTGATTTACAATGCAAGCCTGCACACGTGCCATCCTGAGCAAGGACCTGGCTGTAGTGCTAGATAAATGGGATTCTGAGGGTTTGTGTTTATGTGTGAAGAGGAGAGTGAGAGAAATGGAGACGGCAGAGGTGCTAGCTTTTATTAGTCGTGCCACGGAGGCCTGTTTCTCTGTCAGCTCATTACAGGCTTAAGTATTTGTGCCATGCTGCAGTCAATGTTGTTATTTTTGTAACTCCTTCCCTTTCCAAACCTGTTCTGTCTTATTCCACATTCTCTATACATGTAGCCTACTTCCAAACTCAATTTATTTATTTTTAAGTTTTTTACTGTCTCAACACACAAACTACTCATTAACCTCCTAGATGTTTCTGTATGTTCACCAGCTGGATGCATGCTGCTGCAGGAAACAGGATTAATGAGAGAGGAATGTGTGAGCTGTAAGACCAAAAACATGAACTGAAAGAGGCTAAAAAGCTTGCAGAGATGTAGCTTCCACTTTCACATTACTTACACATATTATATATGAAAAATATTGATTAGTGGTGCTTCTTCTGTCCGCTGTGTTCCTCATCATGTTGTGACCAGAAAAAAAGTACACCCTCAATGATAAATAATATATTGTGATCGATCTTTTTTCCATGAGGAATTTTCTTTGACTTTCACAAAACTGAAGCGTCTTCCTTGACCTCTGCATTGCCACCCATGCATCCCAACAACGTTTTACAGCAAACCCACTGATGTGCTGCCTGCAGATGTGTGTGTAGACATTCTTTGTCTTAACTATCTTGGAAGCATCAACACTGGTCGGTGCTGATCATCTCAAAATGCCAAAAGCATTTGCCTGATTCAACAGTCTTTCACTACCTGTTTCCATGGTTAAGAAACAGAGGTTTCAAGGCAGGATTAAGAATGATGTTGTTATCATCCTGTGTCAAAGGGAAGAAAATTGGTAACAGAAAAATTGCCACAAAAACAGCAACAAGAAGGAATGAGATATGATCCAGCTTTAAAGCTTTGCTAAGTAAATCTACAAAAGAATGTGTAACAAAAGCATGTATGTACATGTTAACTTCAATGTAATCATTTACTGTTTTCATTTCACAGCATAAATTGGCCATGAATGCAGTAACTTTGCTTAGATAAGGGGCTTAGCAACTGAGGTACATTGGACAATTCAATTTCTGTAGTTCTGAGAAATGGTAAAAAACAGCCATAGCTTAATTTAAACTAGTAAGTGTGCTTAAGGGTTGCCTACTTCAATTTAAATAAGGTTATCCCTTTTTAATTTAATTTAAAAGAAAAATCAATTATCTAATTCTTTTTAGTCTCAACTCCTTGCAAAACTTAGGGTGCCCTGCTAAGTAAACCTAAAAAGGCATCAAGAAAACAAATTCAGTTTCTTGACCTGATGAATGTTTAGTTCCCTGCTCCAAGCGAAACATCACTGTAGCTTCTGTGTCAACTGAAGATTATATCCACAAGATGGCATCACCACTGCCAGTTTGGACCAAGCTAACGTGCAGTTAGCAAATGGTTAATTGAACATAAGCCTGATTTCAGACTGAAGAATTAAGTGAAAAGAAATTAAAATACAGTCAGCCTATCATGTTACCAAAACACAAAGACACACTAAACATACACACCTGTAGTTTGGTGGTTCCAGCGCTCAGCCCTATAACCACTTGGCTCTCAAGCAGTTGTGCAACCTTTGGGTCTGCCACCCTCAGAGAATCCTTCACCAGCTGTGTCACCTCCACCTGCCAGTCGCTACCCAACAGGAAGTTCTGCTGGCCCATCCCGTCCTCCTCAGAAGCTCCTCTAACTTCTCCGGTATCTGCTACAAAGTGTGTGAGCACACGCAGGGTGGTGCTCTGATACTGGGCCACACAGCTGTTCTCCGTCCTCTTGTCTGCTGCGTCGTCTTCATCCTTGTCATCAGTGACCCTCTCATACCTACAGGAATGAGGGAAAAAAAAGGAGGAAGATGAGGAATGGTTATTGAGCATAGTTTAATTGATTACAGTTGTGAGGGCTGTGAAGCAGATAGCATAAGTATACTTCACGTTGTTTCTGGGGTAAAAAGAACCAAAAGCTCTTGGTGTCTTGAGTCCTCAGGAGAAAAATACACTTTGAAGGTTATCACCAGTGTAATTCTACTTTCTCCTATCACAATTCAATGTAATTCATTTTTTTCTTATCAGTATTAGTGCCTGTAAAGTCTAAACCCTCTGATGTATTTACTGCAGTCAGAGCCTTAACTGTGTGTTGTGCTGCAGGTTTTCCCGACCTCCCGAAAGTCTCGGGCTCCCAGTGTTCTCAAAAATCCATTAAAAACAGCTTGAAGAGACAAACTGCTGCTCTGCTTTCCTTCTCATTTTCTTTTTAAAGGGCAACTGATATTTTGCTGTTTGTCTGCCATTTTTTTTGGCCAACGGCAAACACTTTGCAGATAAAGCCATCTCAGAAGATGAGTTCTGTAGCTAATGCCAACCCAGTTTGGGAATTTTGTGGCACATTTTGTTCTTGTCATTTCCTCCTGTTTAAGTTGAGTTTGTCTGGCCTTTTATTACATTAAGAGACCTACAATGGATGAGAGAAGGCAGCGAAAAAAAAAGAAAAAGAAAATGACTATTCAGTAGGAAAACTTGGATGAATCTTGCAGAAAATCACAGAAAAAGGAAAACCTTTGAAAATAAATAACCTCATACTTAACCCAAATAAACAAATAAACCCAAATATCTAAAAAAGGCTATAGTTGGGCAAAACAAATGTTTAATAGAAGTTATACATTTATAAGTAAATACATTTGTAGAATCTACTTTTTTCATTCAACTGTTTTCTGTTCCACTGCACTGTATTTTTTGGTGGTTCATCTCACTTCATGTTTAATTAAATCTGCTGTACCTTCCAAAAGTTAACGGTCCCTTTTCTATCCAAAAATACATGAAAACTGCTTGAAGACACAAACTGCTCCCTCTGCTTCTAAAACACTTCATAATAAACAACAGTATATTGTGTTTTTTGGTCTCCAGGCGGAGCTGTAGGAGCTGTAACAGGTAAAATGTGGTCTTGAGTCACAAGAGTCAACCACATTGAGGATGAAGAGAAACATCACTGTGGCTATTATGCGGATATATCACTCCCAATCTTCCATCGCTCTTCATCCCTGAATGTAGGTGTTGTTCTCTGCATTGTCACCATCATTTCTCACACTGCATGTCTTGCTCTCACTCTGCCTCTCACATCAGTCTCTAACTTGGCTTTCCCTTTATCTATACTCGCCATTTCTCTCTTTCCTCCCTTCTCTCACCTTAATTCTCTTACTCTTTTGATCCCTGCCTGAATCTCTCTCTCTCTCTCTCTCTCTCTCTCTCTTTTTTTCTCTCTCTCTCTCTAACTGTCAGGTGGCCAGCGGGAGTGACAGTGACAGTTTCCATTAGGTTTAATGAGGCATGGCCGGTCAGGCAGAAAAACGAGCTGACAGGTTAACATGCTGTGGCCCAGAGACTTGGCTTACTTCCTAACCTCCCTTCACCATCCCCACCCCTTCCCTTATTCCACATCAGTGAAGGGATGGCAGTTTAAACCAAGGTGACATTTGTGGCTGGCAACAGAAACATGAGGTCAGGTCATGTTTGTAGCAGTGAGTGACAGGTCAGCTAAGGTGCCTGAGTGTAATGAGGTGGCTTACGCGCTTTTTTGAATGTGAATAAGCGCACGCATTAATAAACTTGCGCCAAGAAAGCATTGTCTTTATTCGTCATTCTTACAAATATGCACATAAACTTCACGTATCATGCATTTTTCATGCAGTGATGCACAGATATGAATAACTTGGTCAGGCGTGGACAGCAGGGGGTATTTGTGTTAGAGTGCCACCCTGTGGGGTGTTGGGAAGAGACACTGCAGGGGCTTTGTAACAGCAATGTACTTTGATAAGAAGCTTTATGTGCAGATGTTAATGAAGATAAAACTTATTGATCAGATATGTTTAAATCATTCACTGTTAATTCTAATTAGGGCTTAGCCTCCCCAAAATCTTACTGTGCACATTAACAAAACTTTTATTCTTGCAGTGTTTCAATTTATAGAATGTCTAGATTACAACTGTGAGCTGAAATTTTGCACATTTTTATAAATTTAATGTCACTTATAAAGAAGATGATCATGTCACCTGCTACATCATATTAATTATTATTTTTATTTCACAGCATGAATTGTAGATGATTGCAATACCCTGCCTCTGATCCATGGCAAAATTTTATTTCTTTAGTCCTTTATGTGTGATTATAAAGACAGCAATGGTGTGTACTGTCTGCATGATCACAGTAAATAATAATTATAATAGTTATTATTAAATTTAAATGAGTGAGTGTGCTTCGGGGGCTGTCCTTTTTTAATTTAAATTAGGTTATTTCTATTAAAATAATTAAAAGAAAAACTCACTGATTTAAATGTTTTTATCAAAGGCGCCTCACAAAACTTATGATGCGCTGCACAGATCATAGCACACCGTGTCACTTTTCAGCCTCAGGTATTTTGTCCATGCTCTGTAATGCTCAAAATTATTACTCATTTCTTATTCAGCATAAGTACCTTTTGGGGGACTGAATTATTAGACACTCATTACACCACCCCTGCACCTGCATTTTATGCCTCATATGTCTGCACCAACACCACCTAGACAATTTATTGTAGCCTCCATTTATTTTACTAACTGAAGAGTGTGGTTCAGATTCTCATGCAGGCATTTTTAAAAGCCTCTCAGGTTAATGACCTTAATAAAGAAATTTTGACATGCCCTAGGACTGTTTAAAATGGCCAACTCATATGAGTACTTGCTGCATAAAGGGAAAAAATCTATTTTAAGTGTGGAAAAATAGACTAGCGCATTGAGAGATTTGATGTTTAGCAAGGTTTGAGTTTGTTGTGCTGTAAATAGCTTGAGCTGCTGATGTAGTGCTACAATTCAAAAGTTAAGAATAATTCACATCAAAACATCTTGTAATAAGAAACACCAACCAACAATCGGACCTTACCTCCTGTTGCCTGTGCTAACTGGGACCCTCCAGCCTTTTATCTGGCTGAGCTCGGGGTCGGCCACATCAATGAGCAAGGGCAGACGAGGCATCCATACACTCATCTCCAGCTGGGCGCTGAGAAAGCTGTAGGTGAAGTTGAGCATCACCCTGCTCTTTCCTCTTGTCTCCTTCCCGTTGACATACACGTAGTCGCAGCGCTCCGACACCTTGAGGGGGAAAAAGAGTAAAAATGAGAGAGATGGCAGCATGAAAACAGTCACAAAGACATAAGAAGAGATGAATCAATTTGAGACTGACAACTTGGAAAAAAGACGACAAAGCACTCAGATTCTTCAAGAGAGCTCATTAAAATGTGATTTTCCTAAAAGTGTCATTAATGTGGTGGTTAAAAATGATCATTTGGACAAACTTAAGGAAGTTTATCTTTAGTTCTTTTAGTCCTGTGAAGTTTTCTCTGTCAACAGCCCCTCCTGACATGCTGGAGTGTGGAAAGACTTGGCATTGCTTCAATGAAACATCAAGTGTCAGGTCTTCTCAGTTTCTTCTGTGTATGTGTGTGTATGTGTTTTTGAGTGTTTGCAGATGCATCTTTAAAGCCTGTGTGTGCAGGATAATACTGTATGTGTACAAGTAGTGTGAATTTAGTCCAACCTAACAGATGGAGCTGAGAAAACACAGAAAACCTGCTTCATCCAACCAGAGAGCAAAACACTCACTCAAATTGAATAATGAATGATTGGATAGAGTACAGCTCCTATCCGGTGTCTAAGATGCATCTCCAATATAGAAAATCATATAGCAAGACTGTCAGAGGAATCAGTCATTATAGTCACCACAAAAGCACCACAATCTCCTCATGAAACGTTTTTTCTTTTGAGCAGCAAATCTGTTTAACGATCCGTCATTAAGTGTTTTTTTTTCGTAATCACTTGCATTTCAATTTCTTTCAATCTCAAATACCATCATAAGCTTGATTGGCACAACTGGTAATTTCAGCAGAAGTACTGACAGTTGCTTCCCTATAACAAACCAGGCAGAAGAAGACTGTCATCTTCCTCCACATCTTTGCATATAACTTGGCAGCTTTACTCTCAAATGTTGTTAGACCAGCCCCTATCTGTGAGCAACAAAAGTGACAGCTTGGTTATCTGTCAGTTCTCTCCTCCCTCCTTTCGTTTCCTCTTTCTCTTTCTCTCCCACTCTTTCACTCTCACCCTCTGTCTACTCCAGTATTACTTTACCTCCTACATGTTCAGTCTTCCTTAAATGAGAACAGGTTGTGCTTCTGGAAAGGACAATTCTTAGGCTGAAATCAAAGGGGGAAGGTTTAAGATTTTACCCCGGATTTCTGTTCACATGATCAGTGTTGTAAATCCAATTAAGGTTTGTAATCGAGCCATCTGTGAAATGTTGCTCATGATGAGAAAACAATATCTGTCCAAATGCATCCGTCATGTGTTCAAATGTGTAACATCTATGCTGAAACAAACCATTTTTTTTTAACATTCAAAGCTTCTGATTGAGATTTTCACATGAAGCTTTGAATACCTGCATGTCATATTTTATTTCCTCACTACAGACAGGTTAAATGAAGAGAAATCCATAGTTAAATAACAAAAGTTAAAAAAACAAAAAGGAATTTCTGAGCTCTCCTCCCGCTGGTAAACAGCTCTAAAGCAGAGCAGAATCTGGTGCGACTTTGGATGTTTATTCCTCCTAAGCTCTGTTCCACCCCAAGAGTTTCCTGTCTGCCGGTGTGAGTTTCTTTGCTCCGCCCAATCCAACCCAGGAAACACTCTGCAAAGTCTTGTGATACATGCGACACACATTCAAATAGAAAAAATGTATGTGAAGTTATAAATGAGGCTGCCAACTTCGACTTTTTGTTAGGCCTTAGAAACATCAAAATCCTAATAATGTAGCATAGTTTTGTTAGACAGGATTAGCAGTCTTCACCTCAAGTGCAAGTGAAGTGATGAGGCTCAGCTCTGCTTAATTAAAATCTGAAATGTGAGAAAGAAAATGTTTTATGCTCCATGGGACAAAGGCTGAAATTATTCAGTGACTTAAGTTAAATCAGAATTTAGGATTTGCTGCCTTACCTCATTTTATATTGTTGTTAATTATAACATTGGTTGAATAAAAGTTGGAGATTGGAAGGCATCAGCTTGAGCTTTGGAGATTTCTAATAGGCATTTTAAGCTAGTTGCTAAGATTTTTTTTTAAACAAGGCAAAAAAAATTATAACAGTGAAGCAATTGTCAGAATAATAAAGAAAATATTGAAAGTTGCAGCCTAAAATGCAACATGTATCTTAAAAAATGGATACAGGCAGCAGAAAGAAGAGAAGTAGCAAAAAACTAGAATAATAAGATAACCACCTGCCTTCGTTGGTGATTAACAATAAATGTAAGTTGATGGTCATGGATGATGTTAACGAGATGTGTGTTTGTAAGGTACTTGCATGTTAAAACTTCATAGGAATACACACACACACACACACACACACACGCACGCACGCACACACACCACACACTAATGTGGCTGGTTTCTGAAGGCAGCCATCCAGAGAGAGAGCTCAAAGAATCCACTTCACTCCTCATTTGGTCTCTTAAGCCTTACCTCTACTTTTTTTTACTGTGTTCTTTCTTTTTCACTTTCTCTCTCTGTCTCCCTGTCTGCATGTAACTCTCACCACAAAAACTAAATCAGTTTATGTCAACCCACATCTCTGCCCTTCAATCTCAAGTTTTGTTCCACTTTGCCTCTACATTCTACAGCCATCTTTATCTCACCTTATGAAGGGTATCAAAGACGATACGGCCATAAAGATTTAATTGAGATCTCTGTGAGGTGGCATATTCAGCGCCACATGAAAAATTTAGCACTTATCTGATCTTTCTAGCCGCTGTTATCACAATTAATGTGTCATAAATCCACGCACAAATCAATGTCACTTCTCCATGGAAACAATCCATTGTGTTGCTAATCACGCAGGCTTGAAATTTATCCAGAGCGACTCACACAAACACAGATAAGGAAAACACAGAATCCAGATGTGGCATACATGCTGGTTGAGTGTATGAGTCTCACATTACATTGTACTGTACTGGGAATTTCTGCTGTGAATATATCCTGAAGGATGTTAAAATTCCTTTAATTCACTACAAAATTAATCCTCACTGTGCTTAAGAAATATTTTTCTTGATTTTTTTTTAGCTAAGAGCATCAAGCATATGCAATTTCCATCATTTTAAACTACTAAGACTAATTTTAACCTAAAACATATTCCAGTTTGAAGTCCAGTTGTTCATTTGGTACACCTTTAGGCTCTACAAAATTCTGATAAAAAGTGAAAAATTTAGTATGACTAGCTAAACCAGAAGATCAAAGCACTTGCTTATTTGAATTCTGTTTGCCATATACTGCTATTTGTCTTACTTTATATTAAAATCAATCTGCCTTTTAGAAATAAAGACCTGGGGGGATTTGATGTAATCCCTAGTTTTTTAAGTACTTTCTAGATTTGATAAACATAAGTATACAGCACATTTAAATGCTAATATGTAATATCAGAACTTGCTTGACTGCAACAAGGGCAGTTTTAAACCTGTTCAGATCCACTGAATCATCGGTAAGCTGCATAAGCTATTTCAAAGTTGCCAAGAACAACTTTTAGGGATTCAAATGTGTAAACTTTGGTTAGTTTTGGATGTGCTATATGTTGTTCAGTTTGATGCATTATTCACTAAGGAATCCTCTCCTTTATACATGCAGTTTGGCCTTACAATATCCCCTTATAAGCTTTACTGTTTGGGTATTCTAACTAGGTCAAAACAGATAAATGTTAAAAGATAGATGTTTCCTTTCATTAAAATTGGTGTTGCCTGAAAATACATGTTGTTTTCCCTCTTATTAAGAAGGGCTGAGCCGTATTATGATACAATATTAAGTATACAGTTAACTGGCTTTGTTGGCTGTGTGTTTTAGTACAGCTTCTATAGCCATACCCATAGCACCATAGATACAACAATAACTGCAGCAATAGTCCAACCAATAATTGTATCCACAGTCACAGCTTTAACTACCACAGGAGGGCAGAGAGCTCGCCCTTCTAATGAGCTATAAATGAGTAATGAGCAATAAAAGCATCATTTGAAGTGTTATGTGTCAAATGGTCTTCTAATTCTGTATCTGCAGAGAGTTTCCCTAAATATGCAGTGTATTATAACTGGACTGGACCCACACAGTAACTGTTAGGGATCAGGAAGAAAATAATGAGAGCATAAGACAACACAAAATAAATTGAAAAAAACAGTCAACTTGTTATCATTCAACTTTCGGCTGATGATATTTTCAACAATCATTTTCTTTCCTTCATCCATAATAATTTTTTTTTTTAATAAGGATATATTTTGTCCAAACCGGAGTTTGTGATTGCTGCAACGGTGGAAAGACAAAACAAAATGTTTTTTTGAGTTTTGTTTTCTGTTGTTGTATGATAAAGATTGACACAGCAATTAAAGCAGCAAGAACGTTCAGTTTTTTTATTCCAGTAGCCCCTGTGAAAAAAAAACAAAAAAATAATGAACTGCACTGCTTCCTGACATAAAGTCAAGCCAAGTCACTTTTATTTATACAGCGCCAAATCCAAACACAAGCTGTCTTTAGACACTTAGCATTTAGAGCAGGTCTAGACCACACTCTATAATTTTCTGGTACCCAACTATTGAAAACAGTTCCCACATGAGCAAACACTTGGCAAAAAAAAAAAAAAACCTTCCTTTTAACAGCAGAAACCTTTGAACAGAACCTAGTTTAGAGGTGGGCGTGGCCAATCTCCATTTTGTCTTGATGTGCATTTGATTTTGAGGTGAGTAAAATAAAGATAAAATGAGATAAATAGAATAAAGTTAATTAAGGCTAAAATTCTTAACATATGTTAGTAATGCTATGTATTTTAAATTATAAAACAGCAAGACATATCTTGGTAGCAAAGTAACATTGAAAGTTATGTTAAACAGTCAGCCGTTCTCCTTTACGCCATTTACAGAACTATCTTCTGCTGTACCACCAGACTATAGAGCTTTAAAGCATCTTTTCTCAGACTGATAAACACCTTAATTCATCTCCAGCAGTCTCCCATAAATAACAGTTCTAAATGCTGATATTCAACCTGTTGGCTGGCATCAGTCAGATAACGGGAACAGCGTCTTTATTGCCAGTTTGAAGTTCTTATTTTGTTAAAGCTTGACTAGCTGTGCTTGGATTAGCTGGTTAACATGCTAACTGAGGCAGATATTTCTCGAGCATAACACACAGAAATCTTTGAAATAACACAAGGACTGTGTCTTCTTAACATTCTCTTGGTGATGTTAGTTCCTTTTTGAATGATGTAAACACAAATTCTGGTCATATTTCATACAATGCCCTGTGACCCCCAAAATTTCAATAAACCAGTGAGGGAATATGTAGATGCCTCCTGATCAGAAACTGGTTTATTTTTTAGTTTCCTTTGAAAATAGGGTGGAAGGAGGAGGGGTACCGCTTACTGTTCCCAAACTAGATGGGTGGGCAGGGGAGTATGCAACCGAGGTCAGCGTCACAATGTGTGGTACTACTTCAGTGGATAATTAAACCCTTTGAGAGATCTGCCTCCTCTCTTCTCTCTGATATGCATGTACTGTACACAGAAACACACAAAACCAGCTCCTCAATATAACACAGACACACTTTTTCTCTCACACATACTGACAATTAGGAAAAAACACTTTCTTTTTTTCTCATTTCTCTCACTTGTATATTTTTACCTCGCTTCTCTTTAATAGAATAGGGACATGTTGAAGGGCAAACATATGACGATCACAGTTAAAACGTCAATTTTTACTCAACACCTTGAATTGATTAAAAAAAAGTGTTTGTAGCCCTTTTTTTAGATTAAGAACAAATCCTGCGTAACATTTCCCAAAGCATTCAATAAGGCAGAATGAATCACAGATGCTTTCAGAGAGCCGATGAAAATCAACTTTGAGATTAATAACTCTCATAAAAAAGGAAATCAATGATGATGAATGCTTTCTCACCTTTGTGGCTTGTCAAAGTTATGTTATTGCCGAGTTGTAATTTAGTTGCAAACAAGGAGCTGTTCAAAAAATTCCTTTTTAAATTGACTCTTTCCAACAGCTCTGCTATTTAGTGCAAGAAACGATCAAATTCATACTGTGTTCTCACAACATACTGTATATGCAATGGAGTGCCATTATTTTGACATTATCTGGAGGCAAGTGAAACGAGCAGGGAGAAATTACAGTTGCATCTGCATAATACGCCCTTCATGCAGCAAAAAGAATAAACAGCAGCTTTAGTCAATTCGAGCTGCTGTCTTTTTGAATTTTGGCTTGGCTTGTCTGTATCAGATGAGGAGGTATCCATGTCAAGCTACGAGATGATCAAAAACAGGCACAGACTGGTGGAGTGTTTTTTTAACAAAAAATTCTTTTACTGTTTTTACTTTAAATATCCTGCTAATGCTCTCCGGAAATGCCAGTCAATTTTTCAGACTTTCAATCCTGTAGATAAAATAGCCACTAATTTAAATTAGAATATCCTCACCTGTAGGATTTCTTTCTGAAAAACAAAACAAAAAAATAAGACGGGTCCTGTTTAACTTGTGGAAATTCACCACCTGTTTGTAGACTTATGAGGACAATCTACTTCGTCACCAAGACCACGTTTGGTTCGTTTCGCTCACCCACGTACCACTAAAAGTTGACCATGAAGCAGATGACAATAAAAAAGGCGAACTGGAAAAAGGTAAAAATTTAAAAGCAACTGCTCAAAAACACATCGCCACCAACCTTGATAACCTGTTCATCTGTTGACTTGCACTCCACTGACTCCGTTACATCAGAGACCGCTCCGTCTGTTCCTACGGTGACGACCTTAACTGGCACGGCAACCGTTCGTCCGGTGAGGACAGCCGTGTTCAGGATCTCTGTGTCCTGCGAGGGAAAACAGATAAATACCAGCATTATTAGTGCAAACAACACAGCCGCTTTTTGAGTAATCTACTAGAACATAGCTGATAAAAGTTTTTGAGTTGAAAAAAATTATAAGACTTATAAACAACTGTTTGAAATTTTACTGTGTTAAATTTGGAGGTCCTTTGTGGAGAGTGGTGGAATGAGCACCACCGTCTATTATTTTAAAGATCCTGATTTTGTTTTCGGAGCAAGTAAAAGAGACATGATACATATGTTTTTTTTAAATCTTTTTGAGGACAACTGTTTGCAGGATGCCTGTAGGTATTATAAATCTATTTGTGGCTAGCAGCCTACACTTTACAGATTTGGTTGCTTGTTAAAAGTAATTTTGTTGAAAAAGCTGGTGTTATGAAAATTCCCCATAAAGCATCAGTTTTGAATCCTTTTAAATCCACATTTTTCTTTAAGGGTTGAATTAAGAGCTGGGATTGCTTCTTGTTGTCTCCTGTACTTTATCACTGTCACACTTCGCCCTCTTTTGCTCTTCTATCAATTTTTTTTTCTCCTTGCTGATCCTGTTCCAGTATCAGCCATAACCACAAAAAAATTATGTCCAAAAAAGAATTCTCCACAGAAAAATCTTCGGATTTTATTTTTTTTAACATCTGTCTTTTTTTTGATAACTGGCCAACATAGTGCACAAAGCAAAACTTTTCTTAGGAAAATGTCAAATAAGCTCTACATGTCTGTGTGCCATAAATAATTTTATCTGATTTGGTGGGATGTTGGTTATGGTAACAGACATTGAGGGGGACTATATGGAAATAGCCATCTCTTTTTTAAACTCCATATACTTCATATTTAAATAAATCTGATTTGTCAATGGTCTTTAATTTTACATAAACACAATATTTTTTGCTAAGAATCCCTGAACTTTGGTCCTTTTGTTGTAACAAAGTTATGGTCCCTGGAGGATAAACTCTGTAATAAAGCACCAAATTCTCCAAATTAAAGTAAGAGTTTTGTAACTTCTCTCATTAGTGACTCAAAAAGTGTTTTCTGATCTGAGACCTGAACGGAAAGACAATAATTTGTTTGTATCTTTCAAAATCCCAAGTTTTCTGATCAGGCAAAGTGGTGTGTAAGGTTTTGGCTAGCAACCTGAAATTAAATTCTAGTTTAAAATGTTCTGTGTTGTCTAAGGTCGGTGACAGGTGATGTATTTCCTGCACAGGACCCATGATTCTCTACCCATTGACTCCATTGTAAGCTTTAAGCTGTGTATGCCCAGTACTCTCCTCTTTTAAAGAGATAACAGCTTGCTGGGCGGGTGGCAGCAGAGAGTGAGTGTCCGTCTTGGTACATCTGACATGTAATGTGCCAGAAGAGAATATAAACCGGCAGTGTATCTCAGTTCAACAGCAACTTGGCAAGAAATGCTGTACACCAGTTGACTTCTGAGGGTAGCCACAGAAGTGAGACAGGAGCTAAATGTGAGATGTTGGACTTAAAAATGTATTTTTGTATTCTGTGCTGTGTAGAAAAATGGACAACATGCCTTGAAGTGGGTCCTGTGTAATAAAAAGACTAGTTTTATGATTGAACCTCTTTAAATTGTATTGTCCCTATTTAACTAATTGATAAAATATATAATATATTTGCATATTACGTTAGTATCATTTAATATATCTTTATATAAATTGAACATGACTTCTACAGCCATCAGATTTCTTTTGCATTTATCAGGACACTTGACCCTTGCATCTGTCCTTCATCAATTACTCAAAGTAGAAAAGAGAATTATTGTAAACGACTTTTACAAATTTTCTTATTAACTCTGCTTTATGAATCTCTTTTCTTTGTAACAAATGTTCATTCATTTCATTTGTTTACAAGCATGAGAAACATCTAATAGTATTTGTGGGCAGATTGAGTGTGGTGTTCTCAGTATAGGAGCTTGAGATTAAAAATACAGAAAGAATATTGTGTGTTTACTGTAAACGTGAAGCAACAGATGTGTACAATTATATGTTTACTGTTGGTCTGGAGCCTTGCCCTGAATTCAAAAACCATTTACTTAAAGGCCACATCTGCTGCAATTGTTGACTGTACTTGCCATCTGAGACCCTTCACATCACGTGTCCTTTTGAAACGTGTTTAAGTTGCCAAAAATAATGATGAGGAGCCATGAACAGTATTATTTACCGCCACAGTGAATAAAGCACACAGATGTTCATTTAATGATGCACACTTAAGAGTGATTCAAACCGACACTGTATTGCATAACTCAATTTGGCCATTGTATTTGCTTTTGATTGAGCTTGTTTTGAAAATGCTTGTTCATCTTGACCAGCAGCACAAAAGAGGTACAATTTGTTGAATGACAAGAAAAATAGCAGGAAATTCTCTGAAAACAGTGAATGTTTGGCATATTTGCAAACCATTTACACACCTATTAAATTATCCAAATGGTTGTTGATTTTCTTTTTCTTGTTGATTGTCTTGTTAATTAAGTTACTGTTTTTTCACAGCTGAGATAACATCTAAAATTTGTGTGTGTGTGTGTGTTTCGTTCTACCAAGAAAATAAATTAATGTCAGAATGTGTTAGAATGTGTTAAAGGAGCATCAAAAAAACAACTCCAACATATTTACCTTTCATGTCAAAAAATTAAGTCATATGCTAGCTTTCAATAAAACAGTATTTGTGATCTATCAGATATCATGGCATTAAATTAACAGAAATCTTGAGTGCTCTGTATGCTTTTACCACCTTGTGCTTCACTCTACTTCAAGACCCCTATTCATAAGCAGTGCATAAACCTTTAATAATGGGTTTACTGCACTTTAACATGGTTATATGGAGCTGTAAGATCATTAAGTACTACATTACCATGAAGTATTTATCAATCTGCACTATTTCTTAAGACTTCTCCCATGAAGAAACATTTCATATTATTACTCATGGTGCTTTACTATGTTTGTCATTAATAATCCATTTGCAACCCTGACTCCACTCAATACTTAAAGGGGGGGTTATAGTTGTTAAAAACATAATAATTTAATGCTTCCGTATGTCCATTGGGACATTTCCAACGAGTTTTATCAACTATATTTCTACATAGCGTTACCATTATTAGATTGTGAAATGGATAAAAAGCTGAACAGCAGAACCAGCAACACCATTTGTATTGTATTAAATGAATATATTCTTCTATGTAGCCTTGAGCTGCTGCCCCTCAGCGGAGTAGGGAACTAAGTAAAACTGTGGAGTTTCCCTTAAATGAATGGCTTAGAGCTAAATAGGATCACACTGTGTCATTTGAGTCTTTTATAGCTACCCCCCCTCCCAAACTCATCAAGTGAATAAAATAAAACAGACAACAATACATTATGTCAAACTGCAGCCGTTAAAGAGATATCACATGCTGCACTTGAGAGTGAAGGCCTTATAGAGGAGCAGCAAAAAGATAATGAGATCAATTAAGACAACGTCTGGTAATCCTTGAGCTCTCAGTGTGTTGCTTGTACAGCGGATACGCTATAACAGAGGAGCCTGCTCATCACAGCTTAGTTTCAATAAAAGACTACAAAGAGGGCTAAACCTTTGAAAGGCAAAGAAAAACTGGTCTCCAGACAGCTCTTTGTTCATCAGAACTGGTGCCTCACTGTTTGCTTTGTTTCGTCAGCCTCGTGCACCTTTTAAGAAAAAAAAAAAAAGAGTATCATTTCAAGCTCTACAGTAGATTAAGGAACTCCGGGCTTATTAA
Organism: Acanthurus lineatus; assembly: GCA_029814665.1. NCBI lineage: Eukaryota > Metazoa > Chordata > Actinopteri > Acanthuriformes > Acanthuridae > Acanthurus > Acanthurus lineatus. The sequence goes on along the minus strand of JAPZDV010000011.1, from coordinate 9,708,352 downwards.
AAACATGGTCTCCTCTGCCTCGTTTCTATCTCTTTTGCACGTCATGGTTTTTTTTCATCCGTTCCCTCTTTCTGACGTGTTTGAAAGTTATTTCACCCAGATTGTCAATAGTTCACAGTTGCATCATCTTTGAAGAAAAGAAAAACAGTTTGTTTTCATTTATCCCTCAACAAGATGATGTTGCAGTTAAACCTATAATTAAAATATATCTTTACTCCCTTTTTTTGCCTGTAAGTTGAAATGAGGAACAAAAATATGAACAGGGCAAATGTTGCTTCCTAAATGTCCTTTAACTTACTTAACCACCATGTCTATAAACCATTCTAATGAAAAGGTTGGAAGAAAGCTGAAAAAGAGTATACTCTCCTTATTCTTACACAAAGCACAACCTCATATGGCTCCTGAGCTGTGCTCTCACATGGACAGCGTGATTGCTGTCCGTCTATTCACAGTCTTTTATAATGACAATGAAATCCAATCTCAGTTTTTTTTCACAGAGGCTTCCAATTATTTCACCTTGAACTTCTGCTTTTTAAACCTCCTCTGCAAAATGTGCAAGGTGATTCAAAGCTTTTCCTGCATATTCACATATTTCAAAGGTGTGAATAACTGTCAGTTTATCACAGATCTTTCTCATGACATCTGCGAATTTGTTTTGTCTGCTGCGAGGGATTCAAAAACTGTTCTGGAAATCAGGAAGACGTGGGGGGAGAAATGAGATATAATGATGTTCTGGTAAAAACGGGCTATTTAGTGCTATTCTGTTAATAGCTGATTCAAAACCATTGGGCTTCTTATGCATTTCAGGTTTTATGATGATAAAATGAGAGCACAAAGCTGACACCAGACTGTTCTGGTTAATCTGTATATTTGGTGTAAAGAAAAATGGTGGTAAATGCAGAAACTATACAATCCCTCCATCTCTAAATTTAAACTTGAGCACGAATCAAATCTCTTGAAAAGTCAAAATTAAATTTTTACACATTGTGTGCTATATTGCCAACTCTTACCATCTGAGACCTCAACATCAACTCTCATTCCCTGCTTAGCGATGAACGGCTTTGCTTATAATTATATTATAAGAAAGAATGTCTTGTCTCTGGTGACAAATGAGCCTGTAAATGTGGTCTGTGATTCCACGTGTGATGAACTGTCTGTTTTCACTTAATGAGCCATTAACACTGACAACAACAGCAACAACAACACCACTCTGGAAAGAGAGGCCCTGATAATGAGCCTCAACGTGCATTATGGAGTCTGTTTGTGTCACAAAGAATTGAATATTGAGTGAGCTCGGATATCATCCACATGATCACAAACACATGATCCCTCGACCGGAATTAAGTGAAATTTACCAAGACAGCTGGAGTGACGCATTAGGCACCAAAGACAATATCATTTTCCATGAAATCCGCCTACCTCTCACCGAGCATCGCCTGGCTATCTAATACCCTCCTGGAGTTGTGAGTGGCTGAAATGCAGGTCTTGTTCATTCATTTATACACAACAGCAGATAAACACTCATGTCTCCAAGTGGCTGTATCATTAGCCCACACGCACATGTTACATATATACCCATGGTCACACAAGCACAAACACATCCTTGCTGCCCTGCTCAAAAAAAAAAACAACAAAAATAAAACAAAAAAAAAAGGCACGGCTCTCTCCACATGCAGCAGCTTATCTCCGCAACCTGTCATTGCAGTGCAAAGACGAGAGCAAAAAAAAAAAAAAAGAGAGAGAGAGAAAGACGGCAAGAGAGGGATGAATCGATAAAAGGCCATTAGGCTTCTGTGCAGCCCGGGTACGAGGGTGGAGTGTGTGGGGGCTGGTATGGTTGTGGATGAATGATGTGTGTATATAGAAGACTGCCTATAGAAGCACTATTTAGTGAACAGTCACTGTGTGTGGACTTCTGCAGGCTCAAAGGAGGGACACTGTCGTCTGGGAATCAAAGGTACAGAAATCTGAGCATTATATACATGACATCTGGTGAGTGGGCCGCCATGGAGAACTTTTGAAATAACTTTTTGATTTGTTCCCTAGGCTTTATCCT
>JAPZDV010000011.1:9638579-9701608 GCA_029814665.1 Acanthurus lineatus | reverse complement strand
ATCCCAGTTCTTGTCAGTACACGTGCAGCGGCATTTTGGATCAATTGGAGAGTCTTTAAAGACTTTATGGTGCACCCTAATAGGGTGCTAGCAACTAAAGGGATTTTATCCAAGAACCAATTTATTTTACAAGTGTTTCATATTTTGATTTTTTCTCAAGGGTTTCATCTCAAACCCTTTTTTCTGTAAAAGAATTTGGGAAGAACCATGTCATATTCCAGATTAGGAAAAATATTTAATCCCATGAATTGTATATTGTGCAGGCATTATTTTAATAATCTGTTACTTTTATGTTGAAATTAAGAAAAATTCATATAGTGAATCAGTTAAAACAAGTAAAAAGTGTATTTTAAGGTCTTGGAACACTGATGGACAAGGAAGGGAGACTCTGATGGACAAGCCAGCTGAACAGGAGGGGCTGTGTAGGCACATCAGACTGTCCTCAGCAGGTGAGTTCATGTAACCTCCAGCAATAGTGACGTAGCAGAGAGGAAACAGAAAAGAAGAAAGTTCATAGCATCATGCCAAGGTTCACTTATTACCCCAGTTGAATCATAAAGCATCTACCGACAACACACTAATGCAGTGTATAATAATAACAGCAACATTGGAAAAGATTAAATGAGCCTGTCGTCCAACTCCTATACTAAGAGTCTCCACTGAAAAACCTTTCTGCTTTATCCAGGCTGTATAAGTCATTTTAACCTAAAAAAGAAAACAGGTGCTTGCAGGAAATAAATTCTAGCATAAAAATATTCTCCTATATTATTAAAAATATTCTCTTATATTATTAATATTCCAAAAAATATTCCACTGTCAGCCTCTGGTTTTAACTTCCATACAGACTTTGGTACAGATGAAGCAATGTATGATCTGAGTGAATGAGTTCCAACAAACTGGCGTCTTAATTAAGTGTAGGTAGTCAAATAGAGCTTTTGTAACAGCAGACATATTGACCTAAATAGCACAAGTGGAACTAACCTTGTGAACAATGGCTCAGTTTTATTAAGTGTCCTCGTAAGCCAAGACAGTGAGCCAGCAAGCTCAGTACCAGGGCCCTGAACCAGCTCACCCTAACTCTAAGCGCCTATTATTCAACTTATCACTTACACCTGTGCTTTTTAATGCAACATCTTGTTCTATTGCAGAAACGCTAAAGTAAAATGTGAAAATGAACCAACAACAGCAAATTCGTTTGAAAATGCCATTTGAACCGTGGGTTAACATTTGAATTTTTAAGGGTGACAATCTTTTAACACCATTGCTTTGTCTATAATAAAAGCAAATAACTCTGGGCAGAACAACAGCCCTTTTGGAGCTCTTATTTTTAAGAGTGCACTGAGTGTCAGACAGCCAAAACAAACTCCTGAGTTATCTTTTCATTGGAAATCACATAGCTGGAACTAGAGCATGTTCGTTGCAATTACAGTGGTTTAGTGATTCGAGGTTAAATAAACAAAGAAAGATGCTAGAGTGCTGCAGTAAACATTTTTATGGAAGAAAATGCAAATTTCAATAGCGTAACAAACCTTAAACTACCTTAAATGGTCAAATTAAAATGTCTAGGACTTTTGTCTTAGGTCACATCACATGGGTCAATAAACTGTTTTCATAGATTTTTAAAGATTCATTTTATTTTTACATCCTTTTACAATCTGATCAACAGAACCATTAGTCCCCATGACAAAATTTCAAACTCATCATCGCTAACAGCTTATGATTACCCTGCTAAAATTTAGCATGCGAGCAAGCCTATAAATGAGAGTCATAAGCTAACGTCACAGTGCTTGGCTGCTTTTGTAATTTACAACACATGCCTATCTAAAAAATGATGGAACTCATTATGCAGATGGAAAATTTATCAGGGGAGAGGCTTCCCTCGTGCCCACAAGGGACGTTAATTAATTGTCATATTAGAGCCTAAATGTTTAGTCAATTCATCGATAAGTTTCATTGACAGAAAATCTGTAACTGTTTGAATAATTGATTATCATGTCAGTCAGATTTCAAGCCTTGGAAAATTACAATCACATGCTTGCTTGATTAATTGAGAAAATAATCAGCAGATCGATCAGCTGGAAAAAAAATATAAAACATACTTCATACAAAAAATATGTTTTTGAATCCATCACTGATGCAGCATGTGAGAGAACGGAGAGAACTTGTCTCCCCATCACATCATTATATTTCTACTCATTGCTCTTCTCTGACAGTGCCACTGCTCCATTTTCTGTGCCAGATGCCAAATATTGCACGAGCGTAACAGCTCTATTCATAATGGCCCTGTCATGTTAAAACACAGTCAAAACCCAGAAGATATCATCTTAAGAATGATATCAATGTCTGAGAGGGGGTTTGTTTGGCAAAAAAAGCTCCGCTGCAGCAGGAGTCACGTCCCTCTGTGCATGTGTTAATTTGAGGGAGTGAGCAGCTTTGGAAATGTTGGCCTTTAGATTTGTTTCACTTTAATTAGTAGCTAGATGCCATGCCTCACCTCCTGCAATTACATTTGAACTTCCATCGCAGTGTGAGAAAGCTGCTGATTGACACGCCGAGCGCTGGGCCGCAGAACTGTTACTGCCGTAACAAAACCTTCATTTGTTTCGTTTGTTTCCTCAAGTCTCCCCCCTCAATCAAAAGGGACTTCCAAATTGTGTTAGCTTTCATTAAAAAGAAATAATGGAGTCCGAAGCAGCCTGAGTACATGACACGCATGGCTGATGGCTTTCTTTTTCCTTTCACACTGTGATCATCACACAGGATGTCAGCCTCTGTTTATATGAACTTCCCCACTATTACCACCCCCACCTGACTCACATCAACATGCAAAAGACACAGAGGCAATGTGCACAAAATTCCCCCAGTGTGCATTCAAATGCTTATTTATCTCAACAGCTGACGGGGATTTTGCATTCAATAGCACTTGCAAGTGAAAAGAATATGAATTAGCTTGAATGGTGGGGAAGAAGGAGTCGCTCATTCCATGGAAACAGTGAGCAGAGGGGACGCAGAGGCAGAGGACCGGCTGGTGAAGGACAACTCTTAACATTTAAGTGTCCTAATACATCTTCATAACAGAGCAGGCAGTATTGTCTGACGACCGTTGTGCCACTTTGATCTCACATCAGTCAGCTTTATTACAGCCTGGAGACCTGCACAATCATGTACGTAGAAGCCATTTGCAGCTAAATTTGCTCAGCATTGACTGTCTTGTGTTAAGGGGGGGGGTTTAGAAACTGGATTGGTTGGGTATGTTTTAGTTTTTTCCATCAATTTATTGTGCACAAGAAATACTGTTTCTCAAGAGGGGCTGTGAAGTGTAATGATATCATAAGACAGGAAAAAATTGCCATACCTCAAAATGTAGATAAACTGGAGTCATTTTGTATGTCTGTTAAAAAAGAAAAGCTATGCTGTTTATTTATTTGAGGTGAAATTGTTTTGCTGCAACAAGCAGCTGTTATTAGACATATATGATACAGTTAGGCACAGGTCCGACACTACATTATTTCAGTAGCTCTTCTGCAGTCCTGCAGATTAAAAAATGCTGACCACAGCATTCTGCAACACAGATCAGCTTTAAAAAACCCTGCTGGGTTGATTTCAAAAGTGCCTCTCAATGCAAACCTGAAATCGAAACATTTTAAGACCTTTTGATTGGCGTAAATAAATATGCTGGGTTTGCTTTGTCTACAAAAGGAATACAAGTCTTGCCATCAAGCAAACTGCTTCTGCTGTTATTCAGGGAATTCATCTGCAGCATCGTATTGAAACTCAAAGAGCTAAAGATATAATCCTTTACCAGGCTTCCATACATACTCTGCTAATTCAGCATGTGTCAAAAATATTGACTGTGGTTTCTGTGGTTTGCATAAAGAAGCTGCTACAGTTCTCCGAGAGGGAGAGAAAATGTTTCACATGATGAACACAGACACACATGAATACACATGTAATTTTTATGTATATATTTGAAAGTGAAAGCAAAATATCAGCTAAAAATGTCAAAAAGACATCTTGAGATCTTAAACTTTTCTAAATTAAGTCTAATAGTTGATGATCTGACCATGTTATTGTCGCTGCATTTGAACTCCATTTTGCTGGTCTGTCTGCTGCAGTTTCTGTGTCCTATTGTTCTTTTTCAAAAAAAAAAAAAACAAAAATCAATGTAAAATTCCTACGGATTTTATTTTTTATATTGTCTAGCATGTAATCATTGCTCCCATGCTGTAACCCAGCTTTATCGTTTTATACACTTTCTGTCCTACTAGACTTGGTTTCACCACTCTTCCTCTTCTTCTTCAGCCGACCGCTCCTGTCATTTGTTTCCTGTTTCACACCTCAACTCTCAGCTGCCTCGAGTTTCTCCAGAGCACACAAGATCAGTACAGTGAACAAATAGCTGCAAAAAATAACTGGACTACTGTTCTGGAGCAGAAACACACACAAACACACACAGTGCACGCCTCTTAGATGTGTGTGTGTGTGTGTTTTCAGACCTCCCTTAAGTGCACATTTCCATCAAAGGATACATCGTTATACTGAAATACAACTGTCTGTCTAAGTCAGCACGTCCACAGTGAATACTCGCCTCCTCTCATTGGCTGTTGGGAGTTGAGTTATCAAGCCTGTCTGACTCTGTCTGAGGCAGGCTATCATATTATTATGTCGCACCTTCTACCACGAGCCAAGGGAGACGCATCCTGCTCACGTAGTTTATCATCCAGTTTCCGGCAGTGATGCTGTTTTAATGGTCGGGAAAGTGAGCTTCAGTCGACGTTAGGAGAAATTTAATAATTTAGGGCACTTTTCTTTTCAAACTCCTTGGCTTCAATCTCCACATATTTCCATTACCCTCATTCAGATCCTGGCTAATGAAGATCTTTTTGCACTTAGCCTGACTGATGGGATATCTCCTAACCGCAGCACAGCATAATACAGAACAAAATCACTCCCTGAGTATGAACTCACTACTGATGAGGAAGAGAAAGTATGTCAGAAAAGATCTGTGCAGGTACCATGAAGCTTAATTAAATTAATGTAGAATATTACTTTGAAGGCTTTCAGGTTTAATTCAACAAATCTCACTCAGTTGAAGCTGTAAGCCTTACCTGCTCAAGACTAAGAAATATTGACAGAGAATCAGACGCCCACAAACTGGATGTTTGGCGTATCAGAAAGTTGTTAAGGATGAAGTAATTAGGAAACTCAACTCCTTAAATTTGTTTTGGTCTCATAAATAAAGCTGGATTTTGCAGCCATAAGGCCGGTTTCCTTTCCTAAATTCAAAAAGCGATTTCAGCGGACAGTGTAAGAGTCCCAGCAGCTCATTTTGTTCCAGTTTAGAAATTAAAAAGCGAAACCCAAAAAAGCAAATCAGCATCGTGTTTATTCAGTCAGGTGCATGGAGGGTTCATGTTGATGCCTGACCACAAAAAGAGAAAAAAATAATTTCACAGCTGACTTTAAAAGACTGCCACAGCTGGTCGGGAGATGAAACTGACCCTGCCAAAGGAGTACTTTTGTATTTTAGCAGTTATTTTATTTGGTGTTTCAGCGAAGAAGAAAAATAAACCAAGACTGCTGCTCTCTCTCAAACTATGTAACCTCAAAGAAAACTTCGAAATTAAAGTTTCGTGTTTTGATAATCTTCACATTTTCTAAAGACTTTGAACATTTTTTTTAACTGATGTGCGTCAGTTACCTTTTTTTTCATGTAAGCTAAAAGTAACCTAAAAGCAACCGGCCGCCACAGGAGTCACATTATCATTTCAATGCTTCAAGGTAGTCTTTTGTCCAGCACAGAATCGCTGGGCATAATACCACATTGAACATGCATGACCTTGATTTGAGCGGTCCTGTATAATTCACTGTCTTTTCCTCTCAGCAGGGCTGTGAAAGAGATGCATGTAAATGATAGATGGCTCGTCATTCATCACTGTCGTCACCTTGACACCCAGGAGGAAAACAACAGCCCAGCCAGGGCGTGTCACTTCCTGTGTGCAGCTACTTTGTCTTTGCCTAAAAACTGTTCTAACTCTAGAACTGAAAGTCAAATACTGCACGCAACAACACACACATGCACACACACACACAAGGAGAGAGTTGTTCATTAATGGAAACGCCCTCATGTGAGCTTGCATACATTGGGTGCTTGTGTCTTGATTGATTTTCTCATGCTCTGTAACATTTTTTAGCATGACGTTATTGAAATTTTCAAATTTATGAATCACTTAGTCCTGCCAAAGCTTGAATTTTTCTTTTTTTTTTTTAACTCTCAATGGGTTTTTGTAGTTTCCTCAAACTTGTCAAACTGTTCGCTTTGCTTCCTTAATTAAATTCTAAACCTTCACATAAAAGATTACACAAGTGGCTTTGTATAATTTAGGCCATAAACTTAATTTCAGGCATGCACTGTACCTTACGGTACTGCCAGACGGTTTGGAAGCATATCGCAACTTTTAGATGGATTTCTTCTTTTCAAGCAGCCTTTTCTATTCAATTTAATTTGCATGTGGAATGAAAAACAACTCACTTGAGAAATTTAATCTTTCACAGTAAAAAAAATTCCTCATCCTAATTTTTATGACAAAGTAGTTGTAATAGAGTTATAAGCAAGGAGTCACTTCAGATTCCTGTTGGCACATTTCAGGACTTCATTTTGAGTGGAGTGTCAATAATTGAATAACAGCCCCTTTAATGCAACAAGCAATCAAATAAAGGCCGCTGTTTTCACAACAGCCATTATATCAGCTAAGTTCTCCAGCTTTTTGATTTCAAGCTTATTAATACAACAACGTCTAACTGCATGTTGAAGCATCTTTGAATGAAACAAAAGAGATTTGAAAACCGCTACACGTTCAGCTTTAGACAAAGAATAAACACCTTCAGGACATTTAATGTGAAAAATTGGCCGTCCCAAAGAGTGTCACCTTTAAGAGTGCAATGAAATGAAGTGATATTAATGGTCTTGTAGGGTAATGAAATTGAGGGGTTTTGAGGGGACAATTTGAGGTGTTTAATTTTTAACAAACAGGTGACCTCTAAAGACAGTTTTGTTGGTAGATGACCAGAAAGTACTCTTACTAGTTCATTTTAAGAGTAACTTAAGATGATATTAGTTATCTGGAAATGTTGGAAGAAAATTTAAACCACATCAAACCCACAATGAGAGGTTTTTTTGGCCACTTGGGGGCAGTAAAAGGAACTTATAAACAGCATTGACAGACAGTGTCATTTATGTCATGTCATTTCAATTTAGAAATGACATGCTTCAGTTACATAGCTATTACTTTTTTTGGTCACCTGATGAATAAAAGCAACATTTTCACTTGATTTTCTTTGTCTTTGGTCTCTTTTTCCATTTGAGGGATATGTATGGCTGCTAATAGTTAATCCATCTTCACTGGCTCGTTGTCTGTCTCAGACTGGCATTAAACAGGTAGCATGCAATACATTTTTAGATCTTTTTGTTAGAGCAGAAATAGCTCTCTACTGTTACTAAAGGGTTAATTAAAAAAATGGTCGGCAAGTACTAGGACAGTTAAATCTGGGCAAGAAAATCAAAACAAATGACTAAAAAGCTCAACACAGAAGAGCTGTAGTTTCAGGTAATATTTCTTTGTAATTTAATCACTAAAAGCGGCTCATTTCTGTTGCATTGTTTCTGCTGTCATTTGATACCTCATAAAAAAAGGACTAAATCATTATCCAGAACATTTTTAAGCCATCGTTGACTTTACTGCTTAGATGGAAGTGAATTTGCATTTGCTGGGGCGATTTTCAGACGCTCAAATGAATAAACCGTGTATTTGAGGGTTGACTCAAAATGAGCTGCCTTGCCAATGTTGTTTGAAATACAAAAATGTCACCTAGTGTTTTTAACTGTATTTGTGACAGCAGTGGCCAACTAGAACACAGAGAAATGAATTATATTAAGCTTTTCAGGGTTTCAGAATAGCTTTTGTTCTTTAGCACCTCTGCTGCTGGTTGTTTTACATGAAACACAGTGATGATTTAACAGGAGGTGTATTTGCACGCTCCTGGTAAATTGTGGTCCCACTGTCTGGTCCAAAATGATTGATTTTAGAGTCCTGCTTTGGTAAAAACACGAGACATATTATTAACAGAATCAACCCATTGTTAGTTTTGGTCTTTTTATTAGATTTGTTGATAAGAAATATTGAATATTTGCAGATTTAGCATTGTTCTCTTTGAACAATACTTCTTATTGACTGCACTTAGAACTGACAGTGGACCTGCGTGCATCACAGTTCTAAAGAATGAATGAATGATTCAGATGCTGAGTCATGTCCACTCTCATCCTCTCCCTCTCCAATCACTCTCCTCTGACAGCTGTCCGAGAAATGACAAGCGAGCTGCTGCTTTTTTTGGTTGTTCAGCAGCGTGTTCCCTTCATATTTCATTCACGCATTGAACAGTTCTGCAGATGTTGCGAGTCAGACGTACCTTTGACTAAAACTGTTCTCCTTCCTCCGACAGTGGAGAGTTACAACCCTGTGACCTTCACTCCTGACATCCTGACTCACGGTCCACACGACAGGGTTACTGGCTCTCGCTCCCAGGAACGCCACACCGTCCTTCAGCTTGACTCTGCGACAGAAACACACACACAGATGAAACAAAAACATTAAATCAGATGATACTGGAACTGTCATCAGACCGACTCACGAGTTACATTTCAAATTTAGAAACACACACGGCCTCTTTTGCTTTCTCTTGCTGTCTCTGACACACACAAACATTTCAGGAGACAGAAATGAGATGAGGTGGTGCTTTAATTGCCTCTCGCAAAGGTCACAAAAACGAACCCTTCAAACTCTCAAACATGCAAGAAGGACTTTAAACTAGCTAAGAAACAAAAGATTATCTTTGGACAATAGAAACAGACTGAAGAAAAAAACAGCTATAAAAAGCTTTTAAAGAAAAAAAACTTTTATTTCATGACCTTCTCAACTTTTAATTATATAAAACAATGAAAAAATGCTTTAAAACTTGCTTATCAAATTTTGCTTGGGATGAATATTGCTTGAGAAAAGTGTATCTGGCAGGTACAAGCCAAATCATATCATTAGCTATGATTAAACTTAGCATTATGACAACGGAAGGCTGCACTGAAAAAATCATGAGTCGGGGGTGTAAACCACCATGACAGTACATGTTGAATAAAAGAGTAGTCCCCCATAATCAGTCCTGTTTTACACCTTGTAATATATCTAAAGCAATACACAGTGTGAGCAGCAAGCTGTACTAAAGACAATTTTGGCCATTTTCTCCCCACACCTGGAGTTTTAAAAGGCTACAATCTCTGCAGCTCTCTGCCACCTCTTCCTGTCTTTTTTGTCCCTCTTTCACTTCCATTACTCATGGTCACAGTTTGTTGGGGAGGCTACACAGGTGCAGAAGAACCATGACCACCTCCACCAGTGTACTAACACGCTGTTCCTCTCCTCCTCCTTCTCCTCCTCTGTCACATGAAATTATCATGAAGTACATGAGTGGCTTTCAGTGCTTCCTTTTCCAACACGACAAATTGCTCTTGTTCAAAACCACTGGCACGAACGGGGCAGGATATTTTATGTGAGAAAGAGAGGCAAAAAAAAGGCAGAAGAAGCAAGAGACGGCAAGAAAAAGGCAGATCAAAAGTAAAACAGCAACAGCAGAAAAAAGGTGAGGAGGTGGAGACTTTTCTATTCAGTGAAACATGAACGCTGGGTAATTTCTCCCCACATCAAAATAATTGGAGACTGTCCTCGTTCTGGACCTGGACTTGTAAAGGAGAAGGAAAAAACTAAGCGTTAACTGGGGGATAATGACATGACAAACCATGCAGCAGTCCTTAGAAGAGCACAGTCATTACGTCTTCAGTGTTCAACCGGTCTTCTTTGATCTTATCCAGGCCGCTGAGGCGGTAATAACTGGCCTCGTGTTGGTCTCTGCTCCTTACGAGCGAAGATAAAGGCAGCCGGTGTGGAAGACGCAGACAATAACTAGGAGGAGAAGACAGATTGCTGTCTGCCCTCCTGTTTCCCAGGCGTCACCTCAGCCACGGTACAGTAATTACTACAAACTCACAAGCAGATTTCTTCTCTGACACTGGACTACGGGCGGCAACGATAATCAACTGATATGGAATGAACTCCTTGAGCTTATAGAATATATACCGTATTGATCAAATACCAAAGTCCAATTTAGAGCATGAAATTCCAAAGGTGATGCAGAGCAGCACCTTCTTCTTCTTCTCCCCTTTGATTCTTTGATTCTGCTATTGATGCCACTAATGTCAGCTCTTGTGTCTGCATCAGTGCTCAATTTTAAATTTCAAGTGATTGTTTTATAAGCAAAAACACGTGCGTGACATGAAAAAACGTACTTGTTTCATCTGTTCGTAATAACCTAAATGGCATTCCTCAGGGATTTTTTTCCCCGTTGGTCAAACTAAATAGGCAATTTTGAAACATACAAGGCTTCTAAGGCTTTTTTTGTTTTTTGCATTTATTTCATGTTTAAAAGGACTTATCAGTTAATCAATGACTTTAATCATTGGCTGATGTAATGATCAATATGGATGTACGCTGAAGTACTTCTGTTCGACTCTCCATCTCTAGTCTTAATGATTAGCCTCTCTTTTCTTCCTTTCCTCCCTCTTTCCTTCCCTCATTCCTACCTAATCAGCGCTCCCCTTTTTCACATCCATCTCATCCTTTTCTCTCATCTCTCTCTTTCTTCCTCCTGCACTTCACTTCTATTTCTCACAAGCATTACCTTGGGGAGCTAAATTAACAAATGGCATGTTGTAAATGAGATTGGTTTGGCTAATATGATTTCTGGTGAGGGAGGCAGGGTGGGGGCAGGGGGCAACAAGGTAAAGCAATTGGAAGGGAGGCCCCCTTTCACATGCATCAGCACATGAAGCTGCCTCATTAATTCCATGAAAACCTGCATCAGTGGGATGAGTATTTACAAATGGGATGAGGCTGTCAGAAAAAAAGACAGTTTCCCGCTCTACCTGATTGATGAACAGAAATGACACCTCAGGGTGGCCACTGCCAGAATCACATGTCAACACACCTTACACTCTGGCACGCCTCTCACATGCCGAACGAAATACCAACGTGCATTAATATTAATGTGCTTTACACAGCAGGGAATGAAATGGAATATAAACGATGTTGAAAATGAAAAACTGTGAGAACATGAGTCCTGCATGCAAATAACAACACTGAGACTGTTCAACCAACAGTGTATCAAGATGAGAATTAAGTAACGAAAAATTTAATAAAAATTCTGCAAATCTAAAACACGGTATATTAAAAGACAAATTTGTTTTTAAAAAGTTATCACATTTTTATAATGCTAAATGTAGTCAACTGCAAATGGCATGAATGACAGTATTGCCCACAAAAATTGTCTTGATTTGGTCATTGTAGTCTTTATATAGCAATACAGCAGAAAATCCTTATTTAGTCATAGTGGTGGAAGTGACATGCTTTAGAAATCCTATACATCAAATTTTTCCTAAATAAAGAACAGTAGTTTCTCTGTAACCAGCTGTCAGTTGCAGCCATAATGAATCATTATGAGATGCGAGTGAACTTCTTCATTATAAATACATTGATTAAAGCTGCTCTAAAGTGAACAATACTCATAATTATATGACTACATATATTGCTTGATTGCCACCACTGGTGCATTAATGTATAAGCTGTACTTTTATGTTACAATTGAAGCTTATTTCACCATTTTGTTTGTCTCTCTTGTAGAATTGATTTTCCAAGTCCGTTATATTTTTGTATAAAAACCTAATATAAACTAACTGTCTCGTAAAGTTGTCAGTTAAAGAATTTAAAATGGTTTAACTTCAGCAAAGTGCAGTTACTTTTTATCAAAAATACAGCACTTAATACAAAAACACAGCACTAAGAAAATTTACCTACATTACATTCTGCCTCTTTGAAATACTTAAACATCAGACACGATCAAAATCTCATGCCCAACTGTCTTTATCAAAGTAATTTTTTAAAGAGTATGAGAACCTAAAATAAGGTGTAGTGACATATGATAATATTCCTCTATTTTTTGAAACTATTAATGACTTAGTTGACCATTTATCAAAAAAAAAAGATTTTTACATCTGCAATATAGTTCACACAAAAATGGAACTGGACATGTGAGGAGACCAGTGAAGCAAGTGAAGAATATCTTTCTATGAAGCAACAGCCTTCAGCAGACCTGACGATAAATCATAACTCCAAAGCATCCATAAAAAAGGGAAATATTACAGGAGTTATTACATGCTGTCATTCAGAGTGACTGTTTCTTACTTGTTGCTTTAAATGAGCTCCCCTGGTTCTCTTGACAACAAGTGAATAAGTGAATGCGAAGGTAGAAGGCTTATATTAAGATTGAAAAATACCAAAGAAAAACAAGAGAGTTATGTTTGTGAAGCTGGGGATGCTTGTTTGGGATGGAAGAATGGCTCAATGTTTAAGGTTATAGCAGACTGAGGGAATGTTTGTTTTTTACAGACACAAGCCAGCTGGATTAAAAAAAAGGCAGCTGCTGGATCAGTGTTGATGAAAAAGGACAGAGGATGGGGGGCAAACTTTCTGGAGGAGAGAGGAGTTGAAGAGACGGCTTTGGTGGTCAAGAGGCTAGAATAACAATTGAACTCAGCACTGGCATTGATTGTCTGCTCTGGTCTTATCTTTCCAACAACTGGAGAGAGCTATACAGTAATCTCCGGAGACCATTTGCAAGGTTATTTTACTCTTCAAACTTAAAGTTAAAATAATGACATTAAAAATAGAAAGAAACAGGAGAAAAATGGTTTTTCTGTATTACCATCCAGGTGATAACACATCATTACTTCTGGCAAAGATGGAGACACACAACTGAGAGAACCCAATGACTTTGCACACGCACACACACTCACACACACCTTGGTCTGTGTCTATATCTGATATAATGTTAACAAATTGGAAGAGTGTGGGCAGGTGGACAAAGCTAACCTTTAGTGGAGATAAATGAAAGTGAGAACAATTGCTCTGATATCAGTTTCACACCACAAAGAAACCACCTTTAGTTCCTACATCACAGAAAGGCTCCTGCAAAGAGAAAACCCGATGGAGAAAAGCTGTAACACAGATGAAGCACAGCACAAAACCAGCAACCAGGTACTGAAGCACCATTAACCGACCCTGTGAAACTTTTCAAATCACTAAAAAAGACAAAAGCCCAGTACGTGACGGATTGGTCTGGTGGTTAGTTAGACAAATCTAAAAAGGCACAATAACACACAGTTCAGCCCGGTTTTTCAAATGAATTTTAAAAAGGTAGTTTAGTGTAATTCAATTACAGACAGCAGGCAAAATTGGCTAAATCACATTCAGCTAGTTTAATTAGCCCGTGTCCCTTAATTCTCAAACACCTGCAGCTAAATCCCGTTATGAAATAAACACACAAGCTGTTGGGCATAGAAACCTGGCTGTCTTTGTTTTCTCTCACACCGCTCTCTCTCTCTCTCTCTTGCTCAGAAACAAAGTAATCCCTATCACCTCGAGGTAAAATTCATTTAGATAGTAGCCAATGACAGGTGAACCAGGCTGGGAAGCTGGTTCAGTAAATTAGGAGGGTGAAAGAGGGCTGCGCTGGAGACGCTCTGAGTCAATTAGCTGAGGAATAGTTGTCGGCGGAGCGTTTGTAGGGGTGAGCGGACACAGGCAGATATGGAGATAAAGAGGGAGCTAATTCAATTAATGAGTTTGATGCTGTTCTTCCCATTATCAGAGCTAGTTAAAAGTGCTGGTGCGTGGCGACGCTGAGAACGGAGGACAAGATTAACGCAATCAGATAAAGCGAGCTCACCAGACAAAGCTCATCTCCACCCATGCAGTCTGCTGCATTTTCCTCCGTCTCACCCATTTTTTTAAATTTCACTTTCATGTCTTCCATGATCTCCATCCATCTTTGTTGTTTTATTTTGCTTTCAAAACATTTTGCCTCCTCGCTGTATCTAAACACCAAAACCTCAGGCCACACCCCTCCGTCTAGCTTTGTTGCCCTGCGCTGTAATTGTTTTAATTTGTTAAAGGAACCAGAGATCCTGCACATCATTGCTCACTCTAATTCACCTTTTGTACTTATATTTAATTACCTAATTTCGGTCAACTTTTATCAGGTAATTTAAAAGTCTAAAGACTGGCAGTTTGCAAGAAATGTGGATCCTTCTCAGGTAACACTTTTTGTCCCAGTTCCCCTGTAATTAAGATTTTATTTCCTCCAAGAAATCCGTCGGAAAGTAAATGAAGGGACAGTCTTTATTTCCTGACTGACATATCTCAACAGCCATTGGATTATTTGCCATAACATTTTGCACAACCGTTCATGGTTCTCAGAGGATGAAACTTACTGACATCGATCCTGCTTTGACTGTTGGGCCATGAGGAGGTTGACATTGACAAATCTCAATTGTCCAATTTAAATTCTTAAACCTGTTTATTCCTAAAGCTACACTTTCATTTTGTCTGCCGTTTCTAATTTCTACTACTGTAAGTGCTTGAAGATCAATCAATGAACAAATCTATGGTCTTTTAACCTTCACAACAAGCTGAAAATACAGGGCATGGACACACAATTAACACCTACACTGTACAGAGCAATCTAGTCCAATAACCTTGCAATGAACATCACCTTGAATTCAATCTGTACAACTGTCTGTGGTGCTTTGCTCTATTTGCTTTCCAAAAACAAATAAGAGTTGAAAAAACTTTTTACTTAGAAGAGAAGGAGGTTGAAATGAATGATTGGAAAGAATGTTCAAACAGGCTATTATCCTCCAACCTTAATCCACAGCCTCTTTTTTCTCTGGATGTTTCCCAATAAGTTCTGTTGGAAAATGAAGCCTGGAGGCATGAGGCTTTGCCAGGCCTTTCACTTTGCCCTTGTGAAATGTCAGTTTCACCTCTCACTGACATTGACTGCCTTCTCATCTCACCAATCTTTTCAAATATTACCTGTATGATCCCAACCAGATAGTGAATGAACGTGCTTTGAATGTGTCAGAGCCGTAAAGGGTTAAAAGCAATTAGTCTATCAAGGGACAAAGATAAACACAGGTGGTGTTCTTAAAGTGCTACATAGTCATTTTAAACTCGAGTGGATTGTATTGAGTGCAACTTAATTGAGGAGATGCTGACTGTCACCAAACACTAGACATGTTTACAAATGGGCGACTACACGAGGAAGAGTACTGCCCAAGAAAAGCACGGACTGTTTGCCTTGCACTCAGCGAGGAGACGAGTCGATTGCCTTCAGCCAAATACTCTACTCATCCATATCTGGATGCCTGAAAAACACACAGAGCGTGCTGCCGATGCTTTCGCCTACACCTCTGTCACAGTGTTTTTTTTTTCTTTTTTAATTAAAGGGGAAAGCAGCCAGATGATTGACATGTGGAGCCTGGACCTGAGGTCTGGAAACAAACTCCTGCCTTTTAAAAAAAGAAGAAATGAGTGTCAGAGGAGTGCAGCTGACTTCAAATCAGAAGACGTTCAGAATGTGAGCAGGCCATAGCCTCATGACATGAACGAATCCATGGCAGATCAAGAGCAATCACATGGGCAGAAGCACTGAGAAATGAATTGAATTCAGAGAAGCCCCTGAGCTCATCTGAGGAGAAGGAACACTTCATTTGAAAACCTGGAGAAGGTTTCACATTTCAGTGCATCTTAAATATATCTTAGTGGTGAGAAGTCATTATTTTTCTGTCAATAAAAAAAAAAAAAACATGATTTGGAAGCCAAGGTCCTGGTGTTTTGAACAGAGGCATCAGTATAATGTGGTGTACAGCCACAATGACCAGCCCTATGCCTCTCCATAAATGGGTGTTTTTTAGTTGTCGAATGAAAGCTTTTGTGCATCAGCTGAACAATGAACAGAATGGAAAGTGCCATATATGTGAGTGAGGAAATGGGAAAAAAAACATCAGTCGTTGTTGTAATGGCTGAAAAGCAAATTGCTACTTCAGCAGTGGATGTCAAAGAAGTGTAATACTATATGAAAGGTTTCCCATTAAAAGAACAAATTAATTTCACCTCTGTCACATATTATTGAACATTAAATAAATAGAGCTAATGGAATACTTAA
This sequence comes from Acanthurus lineatus, assembly GCA_029814665.1. Taxonomy (NCBI): domain Eukaryota; kingdom Metazoa; phylum Chordata; class Actinopteri; order Acanthuriformes; family Acanthuridae; genus Acanthurus; species Acanthurus lineatus. Next base: position 9,685,444 of record JAPZDV010000011.1, on the reverse strand, counting down.
AATATCATTTTGTAAGCAAAGGCCTCAAGAGTGCTGTGATAATAATAATATGATGAGATAGCACTAATGTGGAGCCCATTTTTGCATAATGCATTGCTGTCGTTTTGGATGCCAGAATGAAAACCATACAATTATTGCAATATTTACTTAAACATAGGAAGCAGAGACAAAAAATGAGACACTGTAGCTCATGAAAAGCTAAGCTTATAGCTTGGAGCAGTCAATTACTTCTTCTATCTGTTCCAAGTTCTCATTATCTCCATATGCTGCACTATATTTAAGTTTATTTCTAAAACCGGAAGAAAAAAAATAGTTAAAGTATATGGCTGCAAAAATATGTGATATTCTGAATGAAGAAACAGGCTGGATGTGGGTGGGTATTGACTTGAAATGACAAAGAGCCTCGTTTGTGTGCAGCAACTGTGTACTTGAAAGCGGGCCAACGGGATGATGACACTGAGGGGTGTGACAGCGCAACATCCACTGTGGCCAACAGCAAGTCACCTCCAGTAAATCAGTAAACCGGCTCCCCTCACAACGCAAGACTCATAATGCAAAATTCAAGAACACTACCAATCTGGTGCCCTACATGTGGGATATGTCGACCCTCATTTGCGTCAACGGATTTGTGAAGCAAGCACTGGATTTCAGATTAACACAAATTTGAAATATGTGTCACATCGGTTTACCTTTTTATTTTTCATTATTGCGGCGATGCGTGCCAAGCAGTGTACTCAAACTTCCAATTTTTCATTTGCCTTAATGCGGGATTTCAGGAACTCTCTTGTACTCGAGCTGTAGATTAGCTTAAAAAAAAATGAGGTCATGTTGAAGCAGACAGACGCTTGATCCCTATGGCTACAATTTGAATGGAAGCCTAGCCAGTGAGACAGGGGATAGGGCAAACACATGCAGACACTGCTTCCCGTTAAACCTATTTGACATAAGGTTGGGGATAAAAATTAGATTTTGCATTGGATTTGCTGGACTGGACGGCTCATCCAGACTGATCCAATATTTGGATGGTTGTGGAAGGGGGCCAAGCAGTGTAATCACAGGATCTAGCAGGACAGATTATAGCAAGTTGGTAAACCTGATGTAGGAAGCGTTACATGGATTAACATTGATGCTGTCAGTTGGTGCAGCGACTGTGCTAATACAGTAGCACAGTGTCATCCTGATGACCCTGATCAACGCCACAAGCCCAAACACCTCGGTGTGACTTTGAATTGTTCTTTATACGTCAAGTTTTGCTGAAATTATGACCTCTTTAAACTTTTTCGTTGTCCCTGTACTTTGGAAGTTGGTGGAGTTGATGTAGAAATTCCTCCTCTGCTTCAACATACAATATCATTGCAATGAGTAGTCAGTTTTAAATATACATAAGCCAAAATGACAAATTACAATTTGTACCACTTTTAAATATGACACCCTATCCTTGGAACCCAGCTCAGATTAGGAAACACCTTCCACGAAAACCACAACACATAAGACGGTTGTGCTTGGGTTTTGAAGGCGGTGCTTTAAAGTCAACAAGTGACAGGCCAGACAAACATTTTAATGGCTTCCATTACATAATTTTCAGTGTTAAATTCATCAACACAGTCACATTTGCTTTTAGTCTCACGACTGTAGGGAAGGTAATGTTGGTTCATTGGTCAGTCAGTTGGTTGATCCACCAGTCGGGTCCAACCTGAAATAGTTTGACAACTACTTGAAAGATCACCATGAAATCTCTCTCATGGTTTCTTTAGGATAATTCTTATGATTTTGGTGATCACCTGACTTAACCTGCACCATGAGTTCATATATATGGTTTAGAATCAAATGTCTGGACAACTATTGAGTGGACTGCCATGAAAAGTGCTACAAATTTAAGGCTGAGGGCACATTCAAAGACTTTGGTGAACCAGTTTCTCTTTAGTGCCTGCAGGTGGTCAAAGTTTTTGGCATATTTTTTAGATTTGTGCTTTGCATAAGATGTAGCTTGGTAGCATGTTAACATGCTAAACCAAGATTGCAAACACAGATATTTTCTCAGCACTTAGCACAAAGCAAAACTGTGCCAAAGAACAATTTTACAGAGCTGCAAGCACTACCCTAAACTCTCAGTTATTGGTCAAACATGCACATGTTGTAAGCGTACATGTAATACATACATTAAAAATGCATCACAAATGTATAGTATCTCCAACTTTTGCTGTATGTCTATACCGTTGACATTATGAATGAATGATGTACTCTGAACTTGATTTTATTGGTGGTTTAGAGTGTTTTTACATTAAGTTTTAGGTTAAAAATTACTTCAGAGAAAAAATATACAGCCTTGTCAGAGAACAGCTTTTGCAGCTTGCACATCAAGGAGAGGAAGAACAAAAAAAATCATAATTGCCATATGTATGCAAATTACATCAATCTGAAGTCATTACTGAAACAATTAATCTTTGGCAATCACTAAAACATTTTAATCACGATCGTTACAAATGGTTGACTATTCATTATGCCCTCTAATTAGATCATAAATTGTGTGAATACACAGTTGTGGGAGGTTTTGAAGGATGTGACACACTGGGGACAAACACAAAAGCCAGCTAGGACTGATGAAGTGTGCTGCATTAATGACACAGGGAGCCGGGGTTTCTGAGCGGGGACTAAATGCCCCGCTCTCCTGACTTCATGAGTGAGTGATTTATTGAATGACTGATTGAGGGCTGGAGCCTGCAGCTGGGTGGTCAGGTGATGTCGGTGATCAGGATCAGGGGTCAAATGTTACAGTTTGTCATTCAGCTGTCCTGACGTACACTACCAATATCCCTGATGTCATTGATTAAACGCCTCCTGCTCGCGAGGTTGAGCTGAGTGAGCGCTGGTAACAGTGCATGTCGTGTGTTTTTATATTCGTCGGTGTTGTGATATTCGTGTTGAGTCGTGGGAAGACAGTAACATAAGTGCCTGAGTGCAATGTGACAAGAGAGACGACAGCTACAATTTTAACCCAACATTTCAGACCATGTCCATCTAAAAACTGTCATAAATGTGTCACAAAATGTTTGCAATGAGTGAGAGAACTGGCTGTTACTGAAAAAAAAAACCTACACCTCAGAAATAGAATAAATTCCACCTTGGTTTCATTTACAGTCTCAAGGTTATGGTCACACACAGTCTCAGCCATCCACAAGGAAATTTGTGCACACCCTCTCCGCACTATGCATGTGCAGGTTGTTGGAAAACGCAGAGCTGCAGTTGCAGGTAAAAAAATATCAATTCAGGGCTGATCTGTCAAAGCTGGCATGTTAAACCAGCACATTAGCCCAATTTGCTCTTCATCATGTGCACCAGTGGGCACCGCTGAGAAGTCACCATCAGAAGGCTCAACAACAACACCAGACAGTGAAAAATCCCAAGTCACTACACAGATGTATGGCAGGGTTTGAAATTTGCCTGTGTGTGTGTGTGTGGGTGAAAGGAAATGAGGATTGTGAAAGATGTGATGGGGCAATCAAAGGGAGGATAGGGGGATGATTTAGGGGTTGAATAATTTACTATGATGAAGGCCTGAACGGAAGAAACAACAGATAATCTCTGCTGGCTGCTGTGATTTTTTCTTTGGTTCCAAAAAAGGAAAACAAAACAAGTGAAAAACGGAGTGTTTGTTTTGGAGGAAAATGTTACCCTACCACTCTCCTCAAAAGCAAAAAGCAGAAAAAAAAAATCTTGAAAATCATTTGGGGATCAAAGAAAATCAAGAACAATAGACTTTCCAAAACTCTTGTTTCTCCCTCTCACACTGTCTTTTCCCCCTCATCTTTTTCTCTCTAACTTGTTATTTTTCTGCCAGTTTCTCTCTCAGGGCCCTGATCTCAGATCTGAGATTCAGCAGATCTGTAAAGCAAACAAACCCTCTTCATCACCCTGTGCCTTTGTTAAAGTAAATAATGTGTGTGTGTGTGTTTTTTTTTTCCTTGGGAGTACAGCTAAGTCAAACTGCATGGTAAATATTTGTGTCGCTGGAGGTTTGGCATGCTTAGAGCAAGTCAAAAGCCAGAGCAATGCCTCCCCTCCAGATCTGACATACTTTAAGAGATTCTCATATAGAAATTAGCAGCATGAAAGACAATGTTTACCACAAACATTTCTGTCATCTTTGGTGTCTCTTTCAGCTGTGGACATGAATTTTGAATACAGTTTTTAATACTCAAGTAAGAATTTAAACTGACTTAACTTAAAAAAATCTGACCCCACTACATTGCTGTTGGTAAACTGCTTGAAAGAAAAGAATTTTTTTACTATGTCAACAACCTTTCAAGACGACTTTATCCTCACAAAATGGTTTCATCATGCACCGCTTATTCAGACAGGCTGCAGTGGCTTATTTTTGCACTTGCTCAGAAGTGTTTGCCTTACATCAGCAAAAGGAGAAAGCAGGGTACAATTTAGGAAAATGTGAGGCTTATTTGCAGGCTAACTGTGAAGTTAAGGGCAGTCGCACAGACACCGCACACACACACACACACATGCAAAACTCCACACCATCAGTTTATATGCTGGTTCCTTTCATGCAGACCTGTGTGTATTCAACTTTTTAGGATTTGATTTCATTCTAGAGAACAAACATTTGCTCTTTATATGTGCTTTACTTGTTGCTGTTGTCATTTTAATGCTAACAAGCATAGTAAGTGTTATTACACTGTGTAAATGATGAACCCACCACTTTGCCCTTTCAAATGAGAGAAAATTAAGAGGCAGCGCTCCGTCTTTGTTTGCTCTGATCATCATCCAGGCGAGAGTCAAGCAAAATAACCTTTTGATGAGATTACTCACAAGAGATTTTTACACAGCTGGTTGAGATCGCTTTACTAGATTACTGTCTGTTGGAACTTTCATGCAAAGCATCATTCCCTCATTTGCATGAAGTTCAAATTGTTCAACTTTTGACCTGTCATGTTCTCAAGCTGCAGGTCAGGCCTGTGATGCCTGTTATCCTGCAGTGCCTCAAGAAGAGTTCAGGCCGTTTTCTATTGAAAATAACTGCAAGTGTCCATTTCACACTCTAACTGCCTGCATACAGTGTAAAGGGACTGCACTTACATAGTTCTTTTTTACCTTTGGGGGCAAGAAGGCTTTACAATTTTCCTTTAATGTAACCCTTCAAACACTCCGTGCCAGGCCCCCACTGGCCCTCCAGAGCAAATTAGGGGCTCACGGACACAAAAACTGCAGACAAGAAGAGCCAGATATCAAACCATCAACCCTGTAATTAATGGACAATATGCTTCGCACCGCTTCATTAAGCTAGTCATCCACATTACAAAAGAAGTCATTTCTCATTTCAGTCAGAATGGCTGTTTTCTGATGTGACGCACCGATCATCAGGAGTTTGTGTGTGCCATTCAAAAAGCATATGACTAACTAACAATCTCCCTCCTCTACGGTAACACTAACTATTTGGTTGGTGTTATGCTTTGAAAAATCAGGGCACCTCTGTCGCTTTAGGGTCATGATGCTAGACTGCACCAAGGTACCAAGTTCAAGTCTTGTCGGAGACTTTTGTTACATGTTTTCCTTTATTTCCTGTATTCTCTCTAATGATACTATCAAATAGTGCCATAAAACGCCTTTGTATTTGTGGTGAAGACTTAACATACTTGACCCACCGACATCTGATACCTTGAGCTGCATATGATACTGTTTGATAGTCCAGTGTGTACTCACAAAAAAAAACCACGCTCATGCAAACTTGCATTATAAGTGCAGGACTTGTCATGCCCTCACTCCACTTTTTACTTTCCCTGCAGAGGTCTAAGCCTCTCCTCTCCTCCGGGTGTTGCAGCAGTAATGTGGCACCGGGGGGAATGGGTGGCTGCCGGTGTTTTAACAAGGATGACCAACTCACTTCTCTCCTGTATGTTAGCAGTGCTTATCAGCCAGCACCACGCTCCGAGCACTGCTTCCACTTCACAGGGCCACCAGCACCTCGACTGCCACTGGATGTTTACACTGATCCCTTCATAGAGGGCTGCCTTGGGCTGCCCTATCTGTTTGTGTGTTTGTGTGTTTGTGTGTGTGTGTGTTTGTGTGTGCACGTTTCCCTTGGGCCACAACACAGCTTGTCTGCATTGAGCCTCGTGGAGTGACAACGCCGGGTCTGTTCCTTCAGTCCACAGTCAAACACTGCGAGCCAGAAGACAAGCAATGAAAGAGTGAACAAGGACAAGTGGTCATTCAGGCCCGAACCCCCTCGATGTGAGAGCATATGCAGAAGCTATAAGGCAAAAGCTAAAATATTATGCTTATATTTTATATTTTTTCATACTTTTAAACATATTTACATTTTTTTAAATACACGTATTTTTCTGATGATTTAAGAAATACAAACTTAATTTTTCAGCATATAAAGTTGGTTTGGAAGTTGGTAAATGAACATTTTCAACACAGTGGATACATTTTAAATCAAGGTTGCTCTTAATGCAATTCAAACAAATTTTGCAAAAAGTTGGTCTTTATAGTTCTCATTCCAACTTTGGTGGGGATTAAATATCAGACAAAGCTTAAAAAGGTGCGTCTAGGTGAAATCCAACTGGGCTTATTTCCTTTGTGTCTGTGTGTGTGCGTGTCAATGTGTTTTTTCTACATAAACTAGACCTATTGAACTGTTCAAAGTTAGAAATGTGATCTTAGACAGATTCAAATCTGTGTATGTGAGCTCTAAAGTCATTTTGAACAGGAGTACTGCTGTAGGTACCTTCAGCATAGGTTTTGTTTAATGTTCAGTGTCAGAGCTCACTCACTGATAGCACCACTGTAATGCTTGATGCATGTATTGACCATGATCAGGCTGTATTGTTCCTTAACCATGTTCCTCAAGCTAACTGTATTTGTATTTTTTATTTGAGCTTGTGTCTGTAACCTAAACGCATCCTGATAAAGAAGCTACTTACATTGTTTGCACCCTGTCCAAAGACTGAAACGAAAGAAGCCTCTCCACTGTGCAACCATTATGTTTAAGGTATTTTATATAGATCGAGATGAGAGGGTTAATAGTGGAGATGACTTTCATAATCTTGCTAAATCTTACCAAAAAGCTTGACACAAGCGAGTACTGTTTGACCTGCTTCATGTTGTCCTCACTCTTAGTCTTGTACGCCAATGAAACTTGGAGGAGAAAACATTGGCGGCTCAAGCTGATAAGTCGAATTTCTTGCATTCCCTATATGCAGCTGTGATGCAGCCTTTGGTGTAGGCACAAAGGCATACATGTGAAGTCACCATAGTTACTGCAAAGCCTAAACACAGAAGCATAATTACAACTTCATTGACACCACAAAAGCTCACAAATAAAAACAACAGCAACAAACAAGGCGCAGTAAAATTCAGTATGACTCACTTTCAGTCGGTGTCATTAATTCTTTTGTTTTGCACTGATGATGCAGGATGACAGTCAAAAACCGCCTAATGAATGAGTTACAGAACAGTGTGAACACAAAATGGACCAAACCGAAGGGGCGCAATACATCATTTTTCTGTCCTTGTTCCATAGCACCTAACTTCAAGTGTGTAATTGAGCCAAAGAAACATCAACAAATATCACAGACTAATTCTGATAGTTAAAGTAGCATAGACACCCATGTTAGATGTTTCTGTACTAGTAAGTAAGACTGCATTCAGTTCTTTCTGATTCCTGCTGCTCATTTTACTCCACGCATCTTCTAGGCCTTGACTCCACCAAGCAGGAAGTGACTGAGACGGATCTGCAGTTTTTCTCTCAGGCAAATTAATTAGCAAGAGACTCTCACAAACAGACAAATCATCATACAAAAAAAATAATATCCGTGCTTGCAAGGACTTTCATTTGTTATAGTTAGATGACACAAAGTGTGGGTGTGTGAACCCACATACAGTCACACACATCTGCAACTTTCACCTTGATTTTTTTTTCACTCACTCATTAAAGCTAGAAACAAATCTCACGATTATTAAAACCTGCAAAAACACCTCAATCATAACAACTTTTCCAACCCTGATTCTTGCTAATATATTCTGCAGTTTGTGAGGAAAATGACATGGAGGACAAATGCTAAATTTGGATGGAATAGTGAGTGAGGAGACAAGGCAACAAGGGATGCAAACTCTGAAGACAAAGTTGAAGTTAAGTGAGTGAAGCGAGTGCAATGAAAACTAACGTGAGGAATTAAAAAAATTATACTCATGTCACAAGCGCTATTTCAAGGTTTTCTGTTCTTGGACTAAAATTTTTAGTACTTTACGATTACTTACATGATGTCAGGAGTCCCGATTCCACTATTTTAAAGTAAACATGCCTAAATTAATCTTACCAAGAACAACAGGCAGAGACCAGATCAGAAAGCGAGTTAGAATCTCTTAACACCACAGAACATTTCATTTTATCTGTATTGAAAGAACCAAAAAAGCCAGACTATGATAGCCTCAATCCAGCTCTGTCCTTGGTTAGTTGTGATCTCCAGATTCCAACTAAGGTTGCCGAAAGAAAACTTGTACTTTCAGTGGCCTGGAGCAGGTTTTGTATTTTTATGAATACACTCTGCAGCAACAGAAACTGGAAATGTTTGAGCGTACAGTTCAGTGTAAGCTTATTTGTCAGGAAAGCAAGACAAACCAAATGAGTTCTCTGAACCGTAGCACAGCTTTTCTATACTGGGAGAAGTGGATTGACACTGCTAGATCACAACCTGTCACCAATATTGTCGGCAAGAGAATGAATGGAGTGAAATGGCCATCCAAGACTTCACAATCTTTTTTAGACTTGTAAAACAACAGAGGAGCAGATAGAAAATGTACATCTGCAGCCTGCATGAAAGCCTCCTTCAGGGTTTCTGCAGCAGCTTTTGAACCTTGTAGCTGCCCCACACAGATGATAGTGAAGGCTGAGAGACTGCTGTGCAAACACAAAGAGCCTCACTCTGGAGTGAAGACGCCATTTTCTGTATTGTTAAACTAAAAAATGAGGATACCTTTTATGTTATTCTTACAATGTACACACATTAAGAATATTCTTCAAAAAAACTTTAACATCATCTACATAAAAGCAGAAATTACTGACACAATAGTCTTTTTTGAAGACTTTATAGTCTACAAGCCTGTACTGCAGGCAGCCACACCCATTTCTTACAGAATTCTTGTATGTATTTATCATTAAAAAATGCAAACGAAATGTGTAAACATACTAATATGTTATCCAAAAATCTACAGCTTACTGTCTCAGTAACACTGAATAATTTACTGATTTCTTGCTAAGATATTAAATTAGTCACTGTGAACAGAAACTGTCACTGATGACAATGGAAAAGAACAAAGCCTTTGAAAACTCGTGTAGTTTGTGCATTATCGAATACCAAATTGCTGTATTAAAAGCCTCTGTCTTCGAATCCATACAACTTAAAGAAAGTCAAATCAATTCAAAGAATTAAATTAACTATGAAACTATGAAACCTTTTCTATGAAACTATGAAACCTTACTTAAATTTTGTTTGTCTGCAGGCTTATCTGTTTGAATGAAGATTAATCGTACTGACGGCCCTTTGATATTAAATGAACAAAAAGCTTTAATGAGGTTTGATCCACCTACGGAAAGGGAAGTTCTTAATACAGTGATGAGACTGAAATTCCGCTGCACAACATACTGAATTCAGTTAATCCATAGCAAATGAGAAGCCTTCTTATTCATCAAAAAACTGGCATACAAAATAGTCATTAACAGTTACTTTAAATTCACAGGGAAACGGTAATTCTAAGAAATCCTGAGGTTGCTTCGGTTATTTAATTCCTGACTTAATCTTATGCAAGATTTTTAATGTTTTAGCACAATGGTAGTTACATCACCTCTTGTGCATTGTTAATGAGAATTTTAGTCTTTAATTTGAGTCTTGGAGATACTGTATGCTGTGACTTTACTATAATGGAATGATGAATAATGGAAGGAAAAAAGCTTTTTGTTTCTGAGTCCTGTGGAGGTCAAAAAGCTCCAGCAACAATATTCATTAAAAGAATAACTTTATTTGACTGATGCATTTCAGCCTGTGGCTTTCATCAGGGTCATCAGCTCATTCTGAATCCTTAACCATGCTGTTTTAATAAAGTGGACAAAACCCAGTGGTTTAAATTACCTGAAGTTGTTTTTACCAAGTTGAAACATTTACTCTTATCTGACAGATTATCATTATTTTGATAAAAAGATTTCATGTAATTTGCTCTCACACTGGACACACCTCAACTTTTGTCATGGCACTGCCAATTTAAAAGACCCACAGGGACATTATGACCACTGGAGGCACTATATAAGTAGGCCCTTGTTTTTTTGTATAAAGTTCACAGAGCAAGAGGGCACAAGTGAAAGCATGTTGCCAGTTTCTTACAGTTGCACTTACGATGACAAAGACATCAACTTAACATAGCAATGTACCTCCAAAGATAAAGAAAGCCGCGTCAGTGAGCAAAAATGTAAACAATTAAAGATTCTCAAGAAATGTCAAATTTTGAGAAAGTAAAATAATTGAATGGGGTGTTTTAAGGTCCCAAGAATACAAATAATTTACTCCAAGACAGGAGCTTAAATACATCTCACTTTGAACAATGTCAATATTATGTCAAAATCAAAGTTGCTAGAACTGATTAGCATCCTATGAGGAAATACTGGCAACCACAGCTGTGGTTTAGGTGAGACAACACAAGAGAAAAGTGAGTGAAAAGAACAATGGTGGCTAGCTTAGATTCTGCTTTAGCATTTGTTTTATCAGTATTTCCGTACTTCTGAAAGAAGAGCACTAAACAGAAAATAATGCTTTCACTCTTCTCTTGCCTGGTTTCAACAAGAGTCTGATTAACTAGCTTGCTCCACTTGTAGTCCTCTTCTTCTACGTCATGTGGCTAATTGATCTAATTGGTTGAGTTTAGACAGATGGTTGGTCCAATCACTTGCCAAGTCACTTTTTTCAAAGTGCGTGCCCTTTTTCAATCACTTTTTATGGACAACTTCCCAGATGGTTCTGTGTAACAAACCATCTGCCACATCAGGTCAACACACAATGCTTTTTGAAGAAAAACTCTCAAAGTAAACATAACTGTTTGTCTGTTTACCCTGCCAGGTCCTCTACCTTTAATCTTTTAGCAGACGGGAAAGTTGCATCACATTCTGTCTTTTTAATGAGCATTTCAGCCAGTGCTTAAAAACCCACCCTGTCACATCAGTGGAAAGAAGGGAAAAAGTCTGCATCACTTAAGAGGTGTTGAAGTCTGGTCAAACAAACAAATCGTTTGAAAGGGTGCTCATTTTTTAAAAAATGGCAGCACCAGCTGAGTCGTTGAGTTTAATAGCAGTGAGCAGGAGAAACAAGATATCACTTTTTGAAGACACTAGCCATTATCATCACTCAGAAAGAGACAAGAAACTTCAAGTTTTCCAAATTACAACCCATAAAATCAAGTCAAAACGTCCCAGATTTTAGAGCGTTTAACTGTCAGCTCTCTATCAGAAATAAAAGCCATCAACTGCGATAAACTTAAGTTCACCCTGTCAGTTAATCATCACGTCTCGGTTCAAATATTTTATTCAAATGTTTTTTCATCTTGCGAGGGTTATATTCACATCGCTCCAGTTGTCACTTCCATGGTTTCCAATGTAACTACCTCTAACCTAATAATAAAGGTGGTTTTTTTTTCAAAGGTGCACACACACAGACAGTGCCAACCGGTGGACACTGGCCACAGGTGGTCAGTTACACAACATTCCCTCTTTTATTGACCTGTCGTCCTTTTTATCCTTTCAGTTCCTCTTTTTCTTGCTGTCAACTCTGCCCAGCAGGCCTGCCACTGACAAGAGAAAAAAAAGAGAATCGTACAGATCACACACACACACAGAGCCACATCTGTACTCATATGTGAACACACACGCACACAAAAAGTGGCTTGCATCTTTCTCTCTGCCAGTGTATACACACACACACACACACACACACACTGATGTGCACGCACCCACACCCAAACCCCTAAACAGATCAAGGCTTATCCACCCACAGTGGTGGTAGCCCTGCAGGATGATGAAGGCTCGGATCCAAAGTACCAGCTTATATCTGCAGATCAATGGCTGACCTCCCAACCAGCTATAGCCAGACTGACCAACACAGCTTAAAGCCCAGCCAAAGGCACCGCTCCAAGCTGCATGCTGAATATTAGATCAGTCTAATGATTCTCCCCAGAAGCCCAGACTCTGTCAGCTCGTCAGTAGGTTTTTTTTTCTATGCTGCTCTCTCTAGGTCTTTGTCACAGTCTCTCTTTTTTTTTTTTGTCTTGTTGTTGTTGTTGTTGTTGTTCCCGCCTCTAAGGGAAGAAGACCTGTTCTGGGAATGAAAGCAAAACACATAAAAGAGAAATATTTTTGGAGGAGCAGGGGGTGAATTTCAACATTCTGTAACATAACTATCTTTTCAAAAATCCAAGAAAGTGCTTTGAAATGTATGAAACCAGGGACGTTACTGCGTCTGATAGCGGCTATGGAGGGTTTCCTGAACATCAAAATGCCTTGGTCATCCCAGGCCAAAGGCAATGCTGTCGGTCAACCATGCGTAAAACTGTTTTAACAGTCTCAGCATCTGTCCAAAAAACAAAGTCCATATAAAATACACAGAAGAGAGCGCATTAGACCTGAGGAAAATTATTTGATCATTTGAAAAATCCACATTTCACAAAGTTAATAAATTCATGACATTACTAAATTACTGTTACTTTGCTGTCATGTTTATCGTTCAGCTCCATTTATTAAAATGTTAGTCCTGATGCACAGATTACTAAAATTGGGGAAATTTTGAGACTTTTTTAACTTTGTGTAAAACACTGAGATACTGTTGAATTCTCTTTAACTTTAAAGGAAGTGAGAGTGCATGTTGAGCTGGCTGTCTGCCCGAGTGTGTCACAGTTGAATGTTTTTCACTCATGTCTTGTGCATCGAACAGAACAGATTATTTAATATAGGAGTCTGCAAAGGTCATAAAACAGCTTGCTCTTTACTTACATTGTTGCTGCAACCTGCGTCTGTGCCTTTTTTGGGTTCTTGTTCAATCATTGTGTCTATTACTTTGCTCTTTTACAGTAATTGTGTTTCGTGTTATGAGCGAATGATGCAAAAACAAAGTGTTAAAAATTGAAGTTCTTCCGAAGGCCACTTGAAGCTGGCTTGAAAAGGGAGTTAATTTAAATGAAGCCCAAAATTTAAAAAATCCCCGAAAAACACGTTTACAGCCTGATACAAAAAAAAGGTTTGGATCTTTATTGCTAGTTTGCCCTTTTATAACAACTGTATAGGGTTAATTTGTATGATGCTCTCTAATTTAAATTAGATAAAGACTTGAGGGCCCTTTTAAGTCAAAGCAGTTGCTAGCTGCGTTGAAGATTTGGAGACAAACATCTTGGCAGCAATTCCATCCTCCCAAACTCCACCCTCTTGTCCAAATATGGTAACTTCTGACTCTGAAAAACTGAAATGGTGATGGCCATAGTGGCGAAGTTGGTTCTCCACAAACCAGTGGGTTACATAACGATGTGCATGACCAGTATTTTATTTACTATCTGTGGTAATAAGACATTTTGAGAGACTGTGTTGAGAGAGCAGGAGGAAAGAAGGCACAGTGGCTCGCATGGATTTAACAGAGCCAACAGACCCTTGCTTAGTTTGCTTTGACTGTTTTCAGCCAAAACACAGCATCAGTTTTTGATGTCCACCAGGACGGCACTGGCCTTGATACATGATCAGGCACTCAGAAGCTCCTTAGTTTTCACAGAGTTAAAGTTTTATGGTTAAAATCTGATATTTTGTGAAGCCAAAAGCTGTGACAGTTCACACGGGGTAAGTCTTTTTCTAAACACATATTGCCACTGTAGGGATAACAACAGATAGTTTCACTTAGAGTTAACTAACAGCAAAATCACTCTGGTTGCTCCTTTTGTTTTGTTTTTTTCTTCTACACCGTCTCTCACTCTCATGTTTCCTTGTTTGTTGTTTGACTGTTAAAGTCTTTGTGCATCTCTCTAACTCCTCTGTGGGTGCACAAATTTCTCATACAGCTGTGTTAAGTTAGTGCATTTGTCTGTTTCTGTGGCTGACTGTCAGTTTTTCTAAAAAAAAAGGCTCCCGATATATGACAACCGCAGCATTTCATCATTTCTCTCTCACTCTCTACATTTCTTTGCCTCAAGTCCGCATTAAAATATGCATGACTTTGAGTTTGTGTTACAGCTGTCAAGTCTGTGGGATCAAACTAATCAAAGTAAATCCATATGAGAAACATCAAGGATAAACAAGTGATTAGAAGGCCAAGTTTGCGATTGTCTGAGAGAGAGAGAGAGAGACAGACCCACACTTAGCCAGCAGAGCTCCTTCTACCAGGACTGCTTCACTACCTAATCCCACCCTTGTTGTCAACCCCTCCAGCCCTATATATATATATATATATATATATCATCCTCAACTCATATTGCAGAAGCTGTGGTTAACAGCGTTGCAGAAGTTGGAGTAGAAGTGTTGCCTGAAGATGTTAACAACAGCGGGATAAGTGAAGGAATTGCAGTAGCTGCAAAAATCCCCTCAAAACATCCCTCAATCTTCTCCTATTGGTGCTCCAGTAGATTTTCTGATCATAACGTAATTTCAAGGCGTCAAGCGCTGATGTGTGATTATAAGCTGAACAGCACATAGTGATTGTAATGATAGGCAAGACAAGAGGAGTTTATATTTAATGCTGAAATAATACATTTTTCCCAGAGGGCTGGATAATCTGAGCAGCATACAGCCAAGCAGCCTCTGCTGGCTACTGTAGTGGTCTGAGGACTTATTAGGATGGAAGTTGTGTTATTTAAATGTGTAGCTAAAAATCATAAATTAATTATCTGGGAATTTTTATAAATAAAGACATCAAATGATATTTTTAAGTATCACCTCCAGGTTCACCTCAGTCTCCACTGAGGAACTGCTGCCATTATAGAGCTTTTCCTTGAGGTTTTGGTGGAGCTTAAGCAAGATTTTGCTTTTCTGTGCATTTCCTAAGTTGAATGGGTGTCAACTGTGATGGACAGTAGAAGCTGGGCCCCTATTATCTTTAAAATGATGATAAATTAGAATTAAAGTAAAACAGATTCAGTCATATATGTAGGATCCAAACTCCAAGCTGTAGTCTAGCCAGCATATATTTTATCTTTATCTTATTTAATCTTTCTCAAATAAAAAAGAGCTCATATTTTATTAATAACATACCATTGCTTGCAATTATTCAATTGTGCTAGAGACTGCATTCTGCCTTTCCAAAGTCATGTGCAAACTTCATGAAACAGTGAGGATCTCATAACTACCATGAAAGAGGTTTAAGATCTTTGGGAAATTTTTAGATATTTTATTCTGGCTCATGTTTGGCGTGAATCAAGTATAAAGAGTTATTCAGTCTTGCTTCTCTCATCTGAGAAACACCATCTTTTCTTATCTGCAGCTGATTAATGAGACCTAAAAGACTGCAAACCTAACATCCAAACTCAACGTAATTCGCTGGGTTTTCCCTTCAATCTGCCTCAGGCACTTAGGCTTCTTCATGCCTTCCTAACATCGTCGGTACATAACTTAAGACTCACAGTCTGGATGTCCAGATCAACACCGGTTGACCTTGAGTCCTATTTGAGGCCTTTAATGTTGAGAGTCTGCCAATAACAAGTCCAATCTGATCCTTTTTTTGAAAGACTGATAAAATTTGTATCTGACACATTCAAAGAACAGCTGCAGCATACTCATCATACCCACACACTCATTTTTCACAAGCTGGATCCAAATACTGGAGGACCTTGTTAAAAAATATTAAGTTGATAAGCTTAAAATGATAATTGAAGATTAACTATGAGAGTTAGCATCCTGAAACTGAAACGATGTGATCCGTTTGAGGGAAGATGGATCAGATGGAACCATAAAGACACTCAACACCCGATGACTGTGCAGTGGTAATACAGAGTCAATTGTGACTGAGACATTTCTGCAGTCAGTGACTACCTGAGTGGTTCACATGCTGCTCTTTGCTAATGACGAGCACCATCTGAGAATAACTTGTTGGTGCATCGTAATAATCATTCAAGTTGACAAATTCATTTTAGCTGTTGAGCAGCACCGCAACTCTGAACAGCTTGAGGTGGAAAAATCACAGAAGAGGAGGTACAGTGAGGAAGGGATCAGATTTTGAATGGCTTTATTGTGAAACATCTGTTTTTTTCTAGTCCTATTCCCACACAGGCCTCTAGATCTGGGTATTTCTGGAGATTTCTCAAATCTCCAAGTTAAAGTCAAGATTAAAGATAAAACTAACTGATTCCAAGTTTTGTCCGAGACCCTCCAATCCCTCCATCCCTTCTTTTCCTTTTTAAGTAATCAACTGGGTCTCTTATTTTGATAATAAAAAACAATGAGCAAAGCAACCCTGCGTCCCAGAAGTTATGGGTACATTTCTTTACCTCAAATTTACAACAGGAATTACTTTTAGTCAGACATATAATGAAGAAGTGTGTTAATTAACATGGCTGCAAAGAGTTGATAGCGCACTCAAAATATCAGCAACATGTTTGATTTATTTTATCCACAAATAAAATGCCGTCAGCTTGATTGGTTTGCTCTTAAGACAGTCACATCAGGGAAATTGGTTTTATTAAGGTTTAGATTACTGTCATTGTCTTAATATGGAATTTGAAATACTTGCTGAGAGTGAAGTTTGGTTATGGAGAGACTCAAACACTTCTGGATGGCAAATCTACAGATAGTTTTCTTAAATAAGTACCAGATATCAAACAAGAGGCAGTGCTGTTGTGGTGAATATGAACAGAGCTTTAATTCGGTCGAGGTCCAGGCCAGAGGCTGAGAGCTGAAGGTAACTCAGTGGACCAAAGCCACAGAAATACCACAGACTGTATTCAGCTCCTGCATCTTTACTGACTGCATTTGTAGAAACTTATTTCTGAGTCTGAAAGCAGTTTAAAACCGGTCTTCTCTGCATTCTTTTCTGGTGATCACTCATAATTGTACTGAAAATGTCATTTCTAGAAATATCTTCATCTCCTCTCTGTGCCAAGTTGGTTACAATCTGAGATCGATAACAATCCTTAATGCCACGATAATTAACGGCTGTATGAAGGCCTGCAAAGCAGAGTTATACATGTATAATTAAAAGGCCCAGTGCTGTTATACTGTCTATCATCAATCATGGAATATCTCCTGTCCAATCAAATTACTCTCAATTAATATTAATAATACATAAGTGAAACATACCCATAAATTGATGCATGAGCCAAAAACATTAATCAATGATGTTACCATATCATTACAAAATGATCTTTGTAACTGTGTAATCCCATTACTGCTGACAGCTGTGTGGATTGTATCTTTATAACAGTTGAATAACTGAGATAGATACAGTTTACTGCTCACACCTCCCTACCTACCGCTCATACTTCAGTAATCCTAACACTAGACCGCTCTCTTGGGAAGACCCCCACTCCAACTTCCTTTATTCTCTCTGCTACCCAGCTATAAAAAGCCTCAAGACTTTCACAAGTTCAAAGAACCCAGAGAGAAAAACTGAGGCAACCTTCGACCCGTTAGATACTCAAAAGTCTCGAAGGCATGTGTCACTCTGAATAGCACGGCGCATCGTTCGACCCTCTGCCAAGCTGTGGGATCATAAAAAAAACCCCTTTGGGACATACAGCCTTTCCAAAGGCAGATGGACAGGGCAAGAGCGAAGAAAAAATGAAGACAAGCTGCAGGGAAGCGGCGGGGCAGTACACTCTGGGTTCCCGATGTCCAATAAATTCTCCAGTTTAGACACAAACTCAAGAGGAGAAAAGTGATGGAAAATCATTAAAATACAAGCATTCAGATTACTTGCTGCGGGCAGTTGGTGATTGCTTTGTGGTGGCAAGGCCCAAGAGAGAGTTGGATCTAAATAGTGAAGTCTCCCCAGGCTGCAAATCACTAATTACTTATTAATGAGTAGATGAGGAAAGTCTGTGCTTTTAAAGTAAACACATGGCAAGAGGGCTAACTGATTAAAGAAAAAGAGGGAGATGGGTAAAAAAGGGCAGAAGAGGGTGAGGGGACTTTGAACTGTACATTGACACAGAATTGACTTTTAATTTAAGGCAAGAGTTCTTCATCCGGATGCAATAACAGGAGGTTTTTGCCAACGGTTCAGCACAAAGAGCACGAGCATGTCAAGCTCAGGGAAAGTAGGAGTATGACAGAAAAGGAGAGTGTGAGAACAGAGAGAGAGGGAAAGGTTAAACAACACAAGAAGAGGAGAGAAACCAAGACAGAACGGCAGATAAAATACAAGAAAAAGTACAGATAAGTACAGAAATGGAAATGGAAAAGAGACATACCTATCTTGGGTGACCTTTACTGAGAACCAAATCACAGAGGAGTGCAGTCAAGATAAGGCTAATACACGGAGGAGAACATCTTTATTCCAACCTTTTCTCCTGCTGATATTTCAGCAAACAATGACCAATAACAAAACAACCAAGGCACATGACCTGTAAACCTGAACTGTGTTAATGATCACACTCAGCTGTCACGAAGTACTGCATCATGTCTGCATAATATCTGAGCAACTCCAGACCGGCCTCGGATAAATCCACTTCTTTATTCATAGCTTAACACCAAACCTTACCGCTTTCACCTGCTAAAACTCTGAATAATAAAGCAACTCATGCATACTGTTTGGGCTGGCACAGCGTGAGGAATCTCATACTCATACCTTCACATTCACAGATATTAGAAATTCATTTGCATTCATCAGCAACCACTGGCCCCGAGGGGATCTGTGGAAATATGTCGGATTGTTTAGTCAAAATTACAATACAGCTGGGGCAATTTATCTTTTGAAAAGCCTGTTAATTTGTTCGGGAGAAAATGGTGTTTTCATTTGCATGTTGAATAAGGAGTAGCTGCAGAACCCTTTTTCAACCTGTTACACCACTCTCTCCATGGCTAATGAGGCAGGGAGGAGGGAATTACTGATACCACTGGGAGCCCTTAGCATGACAAACACACCGTGACTTAACAGTTGGCACAGAGCACGTCCATGCATGCATGTGTATGTGATGTGTCTGTATATGTCCGCAACTAGGAGTGTTTATGTGCATATTCATGACTCGGCGTGTGCACAGACGTCTGTTTTTTTTTTTTTTTTTCTAGTTGCCGGGATTAAAAGCCTGCAATTAGCCTACGTTCAAAATAATTACATTACATTAGTTTAGATTAGATCAAATACAGGCAATTACACAAAAAGTGCAGGGAGAAAAATATGGTACAAAAAATAAACCCTTGATTAGGTGTGTGCTGATTCTAACCAAGGTGAAGAAACTGACTAAGCAAAAATCAAACAAGTGTTTTGTAATGTCTCCTACATAAAGGGTAGGAAGTAATGTATAAATATAAAACTCATGTATTAATGGCTTTGAAGGAAGCCTTAGAATATTTCAGAGGATTGAATATTGTTCTAAAATTAAAGACATCTGATGATTGGAAAAGGCTAAAAGCAAACAACACACAGACCAGGTTGCTTTGTGTTTAAGGCTATAAATCAGCCAAAAGGAAACATCAAGGCAGATTAATATCTGTCTCTTTAGTAGAAATCCGTAACATACAGTTCAAGAGAGACAGACTCAGAAAAGACACTTTACAGTCTCACCTCTAATGATGTTTATGTTGTTAATGAAGGTATTAATTTATACTAACAGCAAATTACAGATACTAATGTGCTTAATTATCTTTTACATGCAGTGTTAACGTTAATGAAGCCATCCATTTATGCATTATGGTTTAAATAAACTGACATCAGTTGCTATGGTAATACACATTATTTATCAATTAACTATAGTAACTAATGTATCTAGTAACCATTTACTAATGTTGTTCAGGTCAACCAAGGTATTAATCTATACATTATCTTATAGTTTTTTTAAAATATTCTTTTGACAGTTGGTGTGGTAATAAGCATTAACTAACAGTTACATAATAAATAGCTGTTATATCTTGTGTTAACACTTATTAAGGGTTAACGTGTTCATTGTTTTTCTTCTAATATGAGTATATGGTACGTTAAAATGCTATTTAACGTGTGTCACAGCTAAGTCATTTTAATAGGGACACTGTAAATGTTTATTTGAGAGTTACATCCACTTTCTTGTCCACCCTTCAACTCATGACTTATTTTTGGCTAACATCAGCAGACATACTCTATGGTCTCCATGTACAGTTTACTTGTTTCCTTATCCTCATGTTGACTTTTATTTACTTACAATCTAATCAATTATTACTTTACAGGTTATACTGTAGGCCTCTGAGTATAACTTGAGCATAATTGGCCTAAAACGAATGCTCTTTGTGGCTCTTATTCTGAAGTGGAAAGCATGTATTACTTAAGTAGCAATTCGAAATGTGAAATTGTTAAAGCAATGATAAATGGTGTGCCTTGACATTGGAAAAAAGCAAGATAGTAAATTAATTGCAAAATCTTGACTTTGCATGATGTGTATTGGAGAAAGTGTAAAACTGACATTTAAAAAAAAAATCAAGGTGCTCTGTCAAGGCTAATGAAAGTAATCCTACTTCAATTTATAAGTTGAAAATCGATGGCCTATATTAAGAGGATTTCCAGCCACATTATTATTTTTCCAAAGTCCTGAGGAGTTTTACAGCCCTTTCAGAAATGAGCAGGAGTAATATTTGGAGTAAGAAAAATGTACTGATTCCATCTGGCAGCGGCACATGTTGAAATAAAGGCTGTCCAGAGAGATTCTCAGTATTCTTTTGTCACATGTTACAGCAGACTGTGGTGAGGAGAGGGGGGGGGATGGATAAGATAATGGAGGCGGGGGGTGTAACTCCAGAAAACATAAATAGTTAATGATGCCTTTGCTGCTGGAAGAAACATACCAGGCTGACTTGTAAAGTAAGCTGCCCATAAACAAGCTCGCACAAGTGCACAGGCAAACATTGGCCGACGGTACACAAACACACACAGCGACAAAGCAAAGCAGAGCCTTCATGTTCAACACACCAAGTCAAACGCCTCTCGTGAAAACCATACACACACATACACACACATTCCAACAATCCAACAATCCAAACTTGAATTGCACCATCATCATGGGGATATCAGGTGCTTAAAGGGTATTTCAAAGTCATATTTTCTCATTATCAGGAAATCCAACAACAGAGAGAAAAGGCGTGGAACAGCACCACAGGTTTAACCCTGTAAGATAAAAGAGATGCACAAGAAAGCTGACGTAAGATTAATCAACAGCGTTCGGATGTTCACTTACAGAGTTTGGTAAGCTGGCAGTCAAGTACTCTGAAGTAGCCTGTGATTCTCAAACACTTTGAGGTCTAATCTTTTGGTTGCTAATGAGATATTTTGGTTGAATATAAAGTCCGCCTTGTCCCAACGGAAAACAAAAAAGATGAACTTCTGAGCGATCGGGGTGCAATTCTGGTGCAAAAAGGAGGAAAAATGCCGCCTTTAAAGTTCCCATTTACACACATGCTGACAAATGTGTTAAACACACACTGCAAGCGCTAATACTTCATGGGAGTTCATCATCAGTGAAGCGAGAGAGAAAGCAATGAGGCTTTTTGGCAGATTTCCTGCTCACCCAGGGTTGACAAATTGCCAAGGCTCTCTGTCACAGCCTCACTTTAAAGGCTGCTAACTGTTTCATCTGCCATGATTTAGATCTCAAGCATAAAAGTCGCCCGATGGAAACGCATATTTCGTATACCTTGATTTGCATCACACAACATGGACCAATTACAGACATTTTGAATGGTAATTTGTGTGAGACAAAGCTCAATGAATCAATAACTACTTTCGAGCTGTTGAGTGGAATTAACTTGGATAAAGATTTACCTCAGACAGACAATTTAAAGGCTAGAACATGAAAACAAACTTTATATATAGTACAAAGGCCTAATTAAGGTGTGATTCAGTCAAAACAATCCCCTCAAGACTGTCAAATATTGGATTGGAAGGTTTTAAGCAATGCAGCATCTCTTTAATTTACCTCCAAAATGACTTGAGAGGTTAAAATAAACACTGCCAAGTCTGTAAAAAACTCTTTGCATTGCACTTCTTAAAAAAATGATTAATCTACAGCAGGCGCTAAATCTATTCTAAAGAGAAGCCTGGCTTGTTGTAAGAGATTGTCTTCAGCCAGAAGATCATTATTTCACATAAACAAGATTTAAACTATACATTCAATAAATGTGATACCAAACTATAAACATCACCCTGTAAATGTAAGCAGTGAAAGACACCGTACACCATAAATGAACTCTCTTCAAACTCTGCTCTCACTTTTCAGCTTTTGACTTACTAACTTGAAAATCATTGAAGAAGCTTTTGCTTCCACTCACAGAAAACTTAGAAACAAACACCAAGAGGTTTCAAGTTCAGTCCAGAGCCAAGACTGTGTGTGGCAAGCTCTCAGTTTGTCACTGAAATTGTGTCGTTTCACAAAATTGTCTGCCAGCTGAAATTAACATTAGCTCTGCAACAACCAAGGTAATTGAGTTCACGGGGGCGCTCTTGGTTACCACCGTCGCGTCAACATTTTTGTCATTTGGGATCTTATGTTACACTGATTAACAGTCAAACGACCCTAGATAGACCAGCAACAAAGTGAGAGTTATGCTAGGCAGAAGAAAAGCAGTTTCATAGAAACATTATTGGGCTTGGGAAATCTAAAGCTTATCACGCGCACTTTTTTCATCTCTCATCTTTTCAAACCACAGCAGCAGAGTACAGTAAATGCACTGTTGGACTATAACTGTGTTGCCTACAAACTATAATCTCTTAAACAAGAAGGTGGATGTGACAAGATTGCATAACATAGCTGCATCCAGCACAGTGTTTTAGAAACAAAGAGGCATTGTACCAGATTAGTTATACCCTGCATGATTCATTTCACTATATGACTCAGACAAACATTGACTAAGACTTTCTTGAGATATTTCTTCCTGTTGTATGCCACAGCACAATTTTAGTCAGTGACTAAAGTGAGGCACTGAGTGACAGATGGGTGTACTGTAAATGTTGTTTTGCATTGTCAGATTTGTGGTTGTGGAGTGAGTTATCCATCACTGCTGATTTCTCTAAAATACTACCAGTGCCTTCGTTTTAAGTGTTTGTACGTCCGATTCTTTCTGTTTAAATTAGTTTGTTAAATGACACAAGATTAATGAAGCAGAATAAACTGAGGCAGGCTCACCTGAGGGTGAAAATTTGCACTGAAGAAAGCGTAGACAGAGCCAGGAAAGTAGAGACTGTTTCTCTCTGCCTGATGGGTTTGGAGGGCGCCATGACGACAAAGTTGTTGTCTAGCTTCAGCTCTGACAGCGGTTGAAACAGCCTGACGCTCCCAATGCGCTGCATAGGTGTGTGCCCTGCAAAATAGCCCATTGGCCTCTGCTGGTCCATACGGACGGAGCTGCCCTTTCTTGAGTCCTCTGAGCTGCAGTCTCCACTGTCTGTGCTTTGTATCATGTAGTAGAGCTCCACCGGCGTGCCCTGGGCCTGCTCAGAGACCCTCTGCCTGCCAGGCCTGACAGTGGGCGGGCTGAACCAGCTGGCCAGGGGCTCCAACTCTGCAACGCATATCCCCAGCTCACCTTTTAGCCTGCATGTCCCACGCACTTCTTGAGTCTCGTGGAAGGCGAACATCCGGACGCAGGGCAGCTTGTGGATGGCGCTGTAATCATCCCAGTCTCTCCCTGCAATGTAGAACAACACTTGAACCTTTGGCCAACTGGGATGAATCCTTTCACTGATGATGTAGGTGTGGATCTTCCAGTTGAATGTAAAGAGGGGTGATGATGATGTTGATGTTGGAACCGATGATGTTGTGAAGGGGGGTGTGTTAAATGGCCCTGGAAGGGTCTGCAGCAGCTCCAGAGGGACAGGCTGTTGGACGGATAGCGGCCCGTAGCTAGCATTGACAAAGGGCATCTGTCGGGCTTGGTGGACAAAGAAGGACTCCGTGCGAGCCTGCAGGCTGGAGTTCCTCATTAAGTCCTGGTTTGCCTCCTGCAGGAAGAACGCCGACTCAGTGTTTAGGATCCGGTAGCTGACAGGCAGATAGATCGGCATGGGGCCGTATCTCTGCAGGCCTTCAAGGATCACCTTGCTGTCCACCACTGACAGAGAGAGAAAAAAAAAGACAAAAGAAGAAGATGTTATCTACCAAACAACCTTTGTTTCAACAATTGAGTTAAAACCACCTGGAATAATTCAAGACACTTATGGTCATGCATCATGATACTTGTAGCTGTGAGAGGAAGATTTATTGTCTAAATCCTATCAACAAAACCTGAGCCAGGTGTGAAATCAAAGAGCAGAATAAGAAAAATTGGAGGAAATAACTTACGATATGGACAGTGGGGTCTCGCATTTAACATATCATTTGCATGCATTGCCTCTAACCTGAGGCAATCATTTCTTCAGTCAGTTCTTGTGGTGAATGTTTAATGGTTTGCTAGAGACATTTCCATATGATATCACTTGCACGAGCTGCTTCCCCCCTTTTAAAGAATTTGTTAGACTCAATTCAAAACACTGCGTCTTTATAAGTCACTTGCTTATCAGGCTTGTCCATGTTCCCTCCTGTTCTTGATCCTTTTTATTATGACACATTAACTGGATCTGTTTTTCTCCCTCCTTCAATATTTTTTCCTTCTTTCTTATTTTTTTTCTCTCCTCAGAGTTGATCATCGGTCTTCTCCTGTCATACCAGCCTCCTCTTATGCTTCACTACTGTCAAGTACGGACAGCTGGCATAAGATTCTTAAGTTCTGTCCAAATGGTATTACTAATTTTAAGAAAGTTATGAGTAGTGCATTCACATTGGAAAACTGACCAAATTACACTCTTAAAAAGACTCTGAGTGCAACAGTTATATTTTGTGATACTGTTGATTTATGTCCCAAAAATGTGGACATTTAGAAAAAGGAGGAGCAATAAAGCATTGGACAAATTGCAGAAGGTGGTTAGACAGCTCAAAGAAGATACTGAAAACAAATATGAGATCTTTGAAAAGCTTCTTTATTTGCCTTGGTGGACCTAAATTTGCATTTCAAATCTGCAGTTGGGGTGAGTTCTGTTTTGTGTTGGTACCAGAGCTCAGGTATCATACTAGTACCAGTATTCCATTTTCTTTCTATCTCAGTGTGCTCCTTTCCTAGAGCAAATCAGCATGCCCATCCAACCTCGCCAGACCCTGCCTGGCCATAAAACCTGCTTCCCTTCCCTCCCCTTCCTCCCTCCCTCCATCCATTCCGCAAATCCTCCCCACCCCCTGTTTTTCTTCCCCATCAAGCTCCAGATATTTGGACTGATGGAGTAGCCCGTGAGAGCCCATTGATTTTGTGTCCCGATCCCTCTATGCCATTGGAGACGTGGCAGTGGCAGTGATTTGTGAAAAATCCGTGGCAGCAGAGCAGTGACTGGCTGGCCAGAAGGACGGAGCCTCCATCAGAAAGGATCATCCAAGCTCTGACACAGAGGAGGGTGTAAACGAGGATGTAGTGAAGGTTTGCCAAACCTCCTTAAAAACCCTGTTTATCATCAATATTCAAGATAAAAATAAACTAAATCTAGATCGTAAAAAAAAAGATGACTAAACGTCAAGTTCACTCCATATTTAGGGAGCATTAAAACAACAAACCCTTACGTTTCATGCAACAATAAGAGATACACAGGGGCTATGAAGACTGATGAAAATAATCCTGTTCTCTTATATTGATCAGTACGTTTCATAAAAAGAGAGTTATGAAAGGTTATGCTGTGCCGGCTTCAGTGCTATGCTATTTACAGTGAGACTACGGACAGCTATTGGAGATGAATCGTGTTCTTTTATTTATACGTCTTTGAGAAATGTCTTTTACTAAAAGGCCTTTTCTTTGGCTGTAACCCATCCTAATGGGGGAGCTGATGAATCAGTCAGACAGTCAATATCCTTTCCCTTTTCATCTGTTATAACTTTTAAGTCAAGGGAACAACTAAGGCAGCTTGGTCCATTTTGGTAAATTACACATGTCTGGAATTCAATGGCGGGAAATCAAAGATCATCTACATTGCATCCGTTTTTTTAATAAGTCCATTTTATTTCCTTATAAATACAAAAATGCTCAAAACATGGCCTTTGTCTGCACTGCAACAATGAAAGTTTTGTTTTCCTGTCTGAAAAACGTCTGCACAGCTGAACCTAATTACAGACCTCTATTCTGTGTAATCATATGCATTACAGTAATAGCAAAAAGTCTGACACTGATATTGGTAACAAAGCCACAGAAATAATGGAAACAAATCATAAATATAAATTAGTCGCAATTTTATTCCGAGCGGTTGCCTTTTTGTTTGTATTCATTTGGCACACCTTCTTCAAACTACTTAGACTCCAGAGTTAAACTGTGTTTTCATACGCCGCTGCATCCTTGATGGGAAAAAATAGTGACACTATTCACCTTGAGCAATTGCTTGTGCACAGTTTTGACTGAGAGAGTGATGTTTACCTTGAAAAATGACAAAACAGAGAAATGTCAAGAGGGGAGCAGGTGCTTACGAGTTGGTGCTGGATCATGCTTACAGCACAGTAAGAGGATTTCCCTGTCTCTCTGTTTCTCTGGCGGATGTGACACACTGTCCTAGTTTCCATTTATCGTGACACAGATGAAACTAAATACCTCATTACAGCAGAAAAATGTTGTAATCTGTTACTTCAGATTTAGAATATGTCCTTTTCTATGACACCAATAGGTCGTTGTAAATAGAGAGGAAAAGCCGGTGTGATTTGTAACCCTGAGCTGCCCTTGGATTTCATATCTGCGGCTGCTGTACTTGTAAATCATGTCTACAGGACTGTTTCTGCAAATGAAAAAGGGAATGATTTGTGCAGATAACTTAACTCCTGTGGTAAATCCTGGTTGTAAACTCTTTTGGAGGATTTCTGGGCCAACCCCTCAGGACACATGCTGACGAGTGTGATCAGACATCAAACATGTAGCAGAACTGGACTGGCCTCATCATTAGACATATGCACGGTTCAGGATTTTTCTGTCTTGATGTTATATTCATATAGCTTGAGCCAGGAGGCCCACAGAAACATGGGATTCTGACTTGAAATGCATTAAAAAAAATTTTCCAGTGGTATTCCTACAGAATGTAGCAACCAACTTTTAAAATAAACTCTCAAAATGGTATTAAAGCATTCATTTCCTCGAGACATCTGTATGTGGCTTTAAATCAAACCGTTTCTTATAATCACCTGTTCTCATCCCTGGCGACCTGAGTAGAACTTCACCCAAGAAATATAATCCCTTCATCTTTCCTCCCTCTCCTCCTATTCCTCCTCCTCTTCACATCCTATCTTTATCCTCCACCATGTGTGCATCTTGCAACCACTCCCTGATCAAACATATTAAGTTGGCCTGACTTCAGTAACACATTAATCAAACAGATTTTCTTTCATGAAATCTGGAGAAAGAAGTGATCAAGTATGAGGTGAGAAAAGGAACAGAAACATGGGCGGAGATGGGCGATGAGAAGTGGTGTTAAAGGTGGATTGTGTTCTTTTAAGTGTTTAGAAAGAGTCAAAGATTACAGCACAGCAAGAGATGATGTGCGTGGCCCACATGCCTCCTCCATTGTGGGATTCAGTTTAAAATTAGACTTGTTTTTCTTGTACAGCCATCACGAAGACAGCAAAACACTGGGGCTTAAGAGATACCTGAGCAAAAGTTCAAGGCTCTGCAGCCTGTTGATGCAACTCTTGTCGTCTCTTGACTGACTCTTCACTGAGAAAACACCACAAGTGGTCACTTATAAGACTAATATGTGAAATCTAAATCTGGTCCATCTGTCTGCTAATCCATTTTTCACCCCAAGCAGGCCTGTTTTGGTCAAGTCCCAAAAAAATTCTAGCGATGTTCTATGTTTCCTGCCATCAAGGACTCCTATTAAAACTCCTAAACCAGCAATGAATTTATTCTGCTAACAAGCAAAGCCTGATATATCTTAATTCTCCGTTGGAATTAGCTTCATTTTTGCCCCAAATCTGTGTAGATTTTTTAGACTTAATCCCACAGACATCGTCCTGATAGCAAAATGAGAATAATACATAGCAAACGCACAGATCAGTCTGCTACAAAACTTTGAGGAAACTTTCCAACTTTTTTTTTTACTGTCGAGTGCTTCACTGCCAAGCAAATCGCATAGATTTGCTCCTGAGCTATTTTCATGTAGTCAAATTAGTCAGTATTCATACTTTAGTGCAAAATTGGCTCCTTTTTATAAGATTCACTGCAAAAAAGTCCAATCCAAACCTCAGCACTAATTCGTTAGTTGTGATCCAGTAATGTTTTACCAGTTAAACGGTCATGTTTTCTTACATTTATCTAATATAGTTCAAGACCGAAAACCACTAAAAATAATGCTTTTCCCATCAGCCCCAGCTGTTTTTTTATGTTTACTGTTATCTGCTAATGTTAGCATACTAATGTATGAATAATATGGCAAACATTATGAACGTTTAACCTGCTACAAATCAGAGTGTTAGCAATGTTTTAGTAGGCGTTTTGCCTTGCTAGCCACACGTTTTTAGCTTGAAGCACTTTTGATCTTAAGCACAGCCTTATATCACAACAAGCATGAATACAGACTCTTGATACAGATAAAAGATTTATATTTTACAAACGAACTAAATCTGAAAAAAAAGATTGGATTTGTTGAGTGTTATACACAGTTAGACCAAAAGAGCTGTTTCCAAGCTTTAGATACTTAACGCTTTCACACAGTATAAGGTAACCTGTGAAAAGTTGTCTCCTGTCTCTTCCTGCTCAAATGAATCCTTTTAGCACATTTGTTTTCTAACAATGTTTCTTTTCAACTTTCAGACAAAACAGACAAATGTGAGTAATCTATTCACAATCTTTTTTAACAGCTGCTTTGAATGAAAAAAGGACTCTCTGCTCCCACATTGTATCAGGATGTAATACCTGTTATAAAAAAAGGTGTTTTGTTTTACTTCCCTGATTGGATGTTTTTAAGAGGGTGGCACATCTATTTTGTGGCTTCTAATACTGACATTTAAAAGGCTTTTGAATTCCCAAATTTTTGTAAGTGCCCAAGGTAAAACACGAAAATGTGATCTTTATGTGGCATTTTCTTTTTTAAACATTTGCTCTAACCATGCGGGTGCTTGCTCTGTCGAGGAGCTGCTTAGGGGACCTTGGAGTCACCATCAATGGACCTACTGTCTGCCGCAATAAGGGATAACTTTTGCTTTTTCAGCCACAGAACAATAGAGTGGAAAAGGGTACTTTGAGCTCTTTGAGGGCTGGATATAAATGTCAGCTGCTGCTCAGATTAAGAAAATGCCATTGACAAAGTCAAGACGAGTTAAAACCTTATCAGAGACATTGTCTGATAAAGTCGTGTTTGCACACAAAGGGCAAAATGGGCAGAATGTCTCCAGAATCACTGAGCAGCACAATAGAAAATAAACTACTTCTCGCTGCGCTGACTGATGACCGGTTCTAAAAGTCCACTGTGGAGGAATTAGGAGGATCTGTTTGTAAAATGTGGCAGAATTGGATATAATATTCATGAATATGTTTAAATAAATAAATACAAACTGTTTCTCAAAAAAAGATTTTTTGTTTAATTTCCCAAAATAAGCCTTTTCAAAAATATAAAGAGGGAGCCAGTTTGGATTTTGCCATGTTGCACAGTTATGTTTCTATAGTAGCCCAGAATTGAAAATCTGAATTTACAAAAACTGTTTTTCCCACTTTTTGTGAGTTTGACACCCGTAGTTCCTATAAGCTCACAAGGGGAAGGTGGGTAGAGGGATATTAAGTCAGGTGCAGTTTTGCAACTCTACCAGTAGATGCCAGTAAATCCTACACAGGACCTGAAATAATTCAAAATTTATAGTTTATATATATATATATATATATATATATGGGCTTTTTGGCCTTTATTTGATAGGACAGAGGTGAAACGGGGAGATAGAGAGAGAGGGGGTAGTGACGTGGAGCAAAGGGTCGGAGGCCAGAATCGATCTAGTGACTGCTGTGCGGAGGACTGAGCCTGCCATATATGGGCCGTGCGCTACCAAGCGAGCTAAACAGCGGCCCTCAAAATTTATAGTTTAAAAATATTCTGTAATGAAGCTCAAAGTCAG
The DNA here is from genome assembly GCA_029814665.1 of Acanthurus lineatus. NCBI lineage: Eukaryota > Metazoa > Chordata > Actinopteri > Acanthuriformes > Acanthuridae > Acanthurus > Acanthurus lineatus. Next base: position 9,655,153 of record JAPZDV010000011.1, on the reverse strand, counting down.
AAAAAATATTGTACAAAACAAACCAAATACCTCATTTACAAGAACAAAAAAGAAGTCCAACATGCAGATTTTCATTATTCTAATCACTCATTTATTTCTAATCTCAAAATCACTCTTTCGGTCTTCTTTAATTCTGTGGTTGTGCAGGCCAACTGATCTGAAACCATCTTCGGTGGCTAGCAATATAATCACCTGGTTAGTGAAATGTTCTCAGTGATATTTCAACACAAACAAAACATACAGGAACTCTAATCTTTCTGAGAACCCGCCACATGCACTCTGACGCTGCAGAGGGGCCGGGGCACAGCAGCTGGACACTCCAGCGTTCCCAGCTGGAGGTTAATCAGATCACATAAAAGCAAAGCACACCTCATCTTTCATCACTAGGCAACACATTTATGCAGCAATCGATAGGTGAAATCATATTTTCCCCTTTCAGAAAAATGAGGGAAAATGAAGTATCGTGACCTAACCAAGATGGATGAAATGGGGCCGGGCTTCATGCCTTGGACATCAGCAATAAGCCAAGCCTCGTGTTTCCTCATGACTTGAGTTGTTTTCATCTCAGACAAATCTTATGGCCTCTTTAGTTCCAAAATGGCCCACGGGTCATTTTCTGTCAATATATTCCCTGAGACTGACACAAGTAATTTACAGCTAGCTCGTCATCTCTCTTTCTCCAAAGCGCCTGCCTCCCATCTCACCTTCCTCGCATGCAACACACACAAACAACACACTCATAATCACATCAGTGCAGATATATTGGCATGGCCACATGTCAAAATCCTTCTGGACTGTTGGTCGGCATGAGGACAGAGAGAAAGAGAGAGAGAGAGTGAGATCTCTCACTTTCTCACAGGCAGCCATAATGGAGCCATTGGAAGAAAACATACATTTCCTAACAATTAAGAAGCATCATCACAAAGGCTTAATTAGCCAGCTGCACATTATAAATAGATGTTTTTATATGTCCTGAGATTAAGAGTTCAGGCGGGGCAGTGTTTATGGCCAAACACAAAGAAACATTAAGCCTTTGTGTTTAATTCCTCTTGTGAAATATGAAATATAATGATATATATAAAATAATAAACATTTGCCACCTGTGTTTTCCTTCAAAAGCTAATTAAGTCAAATTAATGAAGCAGCCTGAATAGAAAATTAAGACGATTTTAGACAGAAAAGTTTATTTTGATAATGAAGTCTATCATTAATGGGCCTAAATTAGGTAGTTTTTGTAAGTCATGAACCGCATTTTTAAATTCTTTATGATACAGCAAAATACAGCAAAAAGAAAGCTAAAATATTCTCCTTCTGTCTGCCGAGATGGAGATGCAGAGAGTAATTACATATTACATGGTCCAAACAATGCCAAAAATGAGCTGTTTGTAAGCAGTCACATCTAAAACAGCCTGTGTGTCGCACCACAAGCTGCCTCAATTAGATCCAAAAGGTAACTGCTGCTAAGAATGACATTTAAAATCCATCTTCTGTATCTGCCCACTTGTGAAAAAAACATGTATTTCATTGTTACAGGAACCTTAAAGAAACAGGAATGGAAATAAAAAAGATAAACCTCCCGTTTGGGTGTTAGTTATGCCCGACTTGGGAAAACTTCCAGCAGCTTCCAAGCATTTCTTTGTCTGCATAAAGAACGTTTTTTCCCACTCACTCTGCAAAGCATCACGTCTCCCTGGTGGGGGTAGTAAGCAACAGCAATGAACAGCAATTCGCCAGTTGTGCAGAGAGGAAAACAACCTCAAAGCTTTCTGCCTTGAAGACACATTTGGGACATGAATGGGCTTTTTATGACACTTCAATTCTGTCCATTGCCTTTGGGCCCAGTGTTGCGCGTTGTACAGTGTCAGAAAGGGAGAAGGTGAATTGCGGAGCAGAGAGTCGCTGAGGAGTCGGCGGTTGTTTAGACGAGATGAACTAGGAGACGAAGGCTGTTGAAGGAACGGGGCCAAATGTGCTGAGCGGAGCAGCAGTTAGCCTTCATACGAGGGCACTCGCAGGGGTAATCGAAGGATTCAACTTTAAGTATGTGGGTTACGCTGTTGTCATTTAAGACCAGAGATTGCCTTGGTGAGATTTTGAATGTGACCAGCTCCCACTCTCAGCAACCACACTTTGAAAGTGAGGCGAATAAAAGTAGTGACAGTGACGGATGAAGTGGCAGGGTGCTCAGACGGAGGGAGGTCATAAATAAAAACAACTTTTGGCACATGGTAATCATATCCAAGTGAATCCATTTCACGTATATAATGTATATTACATACTAATTTTTGTGTGCGTGGGTGGAAATATATGAAATCAGATGCGGTTAAGTGGGTAAGAATAATGCAGTGAGTTGGCAAAAAGGAGCAGGGTGAGTAATGTTCTGGCATTTCCAGCAAGGTTACATTGTAAGAGAGTCAATGGGCCTTGGACACCAGGCACCACAGCTCCTCCAGTAAGTCAAATATTGCCAGCTACAATATTAATAATGTTCAGAGGAAGAAATGAGCAGGAATTTAATGCACTTGCTCTTTTTAAAAACATAAGTATGGATAAACTTGTAATTTGATTAAAATAAGAATATTGAGAAAAATACTTATCATTATTTTCCAGAGCCCAAAGTTATTTCTATAGCTTGCTTCTTTCTGACAGCCCAGAACCCAAAGGGTCTTATTTATTATCATAAATATTATGGAAAAGCAACAAACCCTAAATATTAGAGGCTGAGACTAGCAAATGCTTTATACTTTTGCTCAAAAAGGGACTGAAACACTTAATTAATGACATTGTCGGCAAATCATTTTCTATTTTCTATTAGTGGACTAATCATCGCAGCTCATATGTGGAGAAATAATAATAGTTTGATTTGCATTTTTATAATTTGTTATTTGTACAACTTTTGATATTATCAAGTCAAAGGACGCAATTAATTTAGTTGACGAATAATTAGGCTCAAGACAATATAAAGTAGAGCACTCTGGTAATTGCATAAGACCAGATTGAATTGGTTACCAATAATACTGAAGTGTGACGTGCATGTGTTTACTGTCTTTAACCACTAATGAGAAATCCTTCTATGGCAAGCATCTGAAAATCCACAACTGACAAAATCCTCCCAAAGGACATTAATCATTAGTTTGTTGTGGAGAAACGTTTTCCTTCAGTCTGTCTAAGCAATCAAATAAGGGATAGAAAAAAGGTTCGAAAAGAGATTATAGGTGAGCCGTGACAGATCAATGTTCTGAGAGCATTTCCTCACTTGAGGATGAAGATTGAAAAATAAACACACAAGTGCTCAAATGTGAGGAATAAAGGTAATAGCAGGACACTAGAGGACAGCTCTTTTACAAAAAAAAGTACTGTGGTCTAAGTTTATTTATCTTATAGACAGCTAGAATAGAAAAGAAGAAAATGACAGTCTGCAATTTCATCTTCCTCTATAAAAGTTTTTTTTTTTTTTTTTTTTTATCATGTCCTCGTATCAAATAGACAGGAGAAAAGCTCTATCAGGCGCTCCGTAATAACAGGCTGTATAACTCAGAGTAAAAAGGGCCATCAAGGTAAGTGAATATGTCTTCAGTTGGAGACGCACTCTTGAGTTTAAACGTCCGTGAGTGAGGATGAGAAGCATGATGTGCTGTACAGTGAGGCTAAAAGAGTGAATCCCAGGCTCCACAATGCATTACCAGGGAACGCTAATGTAAAACAATGACATTTCACAACACAGTTATAGTAAAAGTCACCTAAGATGTAAGCGATGGGGTCTGCGGACGGCTGTAATTGCACAAAGCTCCTGTAGAAGTCATTTTTTACAGCTCAGGGATCTGTATCTGCCGCCTGCTGCAGGGGAATTTAAGCAGGAGTCGGGGGGTTGTTAGGGGTTGTGTGCCACAGTTTAATGAACGCTGTGCCGTATGTGTGACAGCATATGTGTCGAGGTTTATGTGCTGGGGAGTGGAAAATACTATGATCCACGCATTACAGACGTGCATCACAAAAGGGGGAAACCAGGAAAGAGGACAGATGCTGCATGTGTGTTAGGATTGTGTGTGTTGGGTTTGTCTATGTGTGGGTGAATGCATGACATAATGTGCATGTTTTTGCTGTAAATGCATGTAAATGTGGAATCTTTGCACCATGATTATGTATTTAATTGTATCAGAGTGCACGTTAATGCCTGTGTGCATGGCTGTTTGAGCATGAACACACTCAAAACTCCTTAGAGGCAACTGTCAGGCAGCGTCGAGCAAACTCTATCAATGGCATTATAGATTTGAAACCACTGGTCAATATACAGATGGTCAAAAGTTTAGCCTCTAAAGCTTTAACTGTAATATCTGGAAGTATAGCCCAAATGCATTTTTGAGTGCTGAGGCATGCGTGTAGCCAGACGCCTCTGGCAGATACAATGGACGGTGTTGAGGAACACTGGAGGAAAGCTGTGCACCTCTGACAGCAGAGAGGTGGTAAGCAGCATGGAAGAGAGGAGCCTGGTCTCCGTGGCCCTGAGGAAAGTCCACTGCATGCTCCAGCAGGAGCACAGGGGGGAGAACAGACAGTCATTTCGCTGCTGCTCAGAAACTCTGAAATGAGATGAACTCGGAGGTCTCTCCCTGCAGCAAGCAACGCTCACGGCAGGCTTTTTTTTTTTTTTTTCCCCATATCCTCCCCCAAAAGTGCCACAGAGAATTTTGAGTCTTTGAGAGAGCTTAGTGGTTAGGGGAATAAGCGGGAAATGGAAATAAAGATGCCAAGAAAAAATCTGTCTATCATTTTCACTCAATGCTCAGCCATAGTTTTATTTGTCAGCCTCATCTTTCTCTTGCCAGATTTGGTGACTAACAGAAGCTGTGAAAAGGTTTATTCAGATAATTACCTCACGATCGCCTTGGGTTTTTGCTGAGAAAAAGCTTTTCAGAATGTTTCTTCATTTTTTATAGACCCTCATAAAATAAAATGCTGCGCATCATAAAGTGTCTTTACATCACTGTAGGAAGCTGTCGCCCGTTAGTACATCACTCACTGTTGAAATATGTGTGATACAAAGACCCAAGGTTACCCATCCTATAGGCAAGTCCAATTAATCAAGAACAAGTAAGAAGTAAGAAGTTGACAATCTTATTTCAACTTTTTCTAAATGCTACCACTCTGAGTTTCAGCTTTTTGCTCCTTGTTCCCATTTCACGTGTGCAAAAAAAGGACAACTCTGCAGGCCCTCCATGATAACAGGTTGTGGAAATCATAGGAGAGAAAAGGTTGTTGAGGCACAAGAGTCTTCAGGTGGAGACACACTCGAGTCAGTTTAAATTTACTTGAACAGGAGGAGAATACTGATGGTACAGTGAGGCTGACAAAGGTAGATTACCCTGTAAAACAAAAGAATGAGGATGTATGTACAAAATGGGAGCACCCTGTAGAGCAGTGGCAGTGTGCCGAAAGGATGAGTGGGTGCACTTTCAATGAGTTCTCCAACCGAGTAAATGAACAAATGCATGAATGTGAAGAGTTATAGTCTCCATCTGTGCATCTAAAAAGGGTTCCTTTTGGAGCAGGCGTGGAAAAAAAAAAACCCATACCTGAACTCAGGAAACATCAGGCGTAGTTTAAACCCCATCTTAATACTTGAAACATTCAGCCTTTAACTACACCTCAAACTCAGCACAAGACTTCTTGCTAAGTAAGAAAAGCCTTTTAAACTCATTCTTCTGAAACACTTGTGAGGCCACTGCCAGGTGAATTCTTAAATGAGTTTCATCACGATGCATTACATCAGCAGGATAACCTGTGACACCATTCACTCAGGCTTTTGCAACGATGAATGTCTCATAAAAGTAAGTAGGAAAGAGTACGCTACTTTATGTCCAGCACAAGGACGGAGAAAGGTTTCCTGCAAAACAAAGCAAGGAACATACTTTGTTTAATGGTTTCAAGGCCAGATTGATTGAATCGTCTCGTTGCTTTTAGAAATACTACATATTAATCAAGGAAATCATGATTGTAGCAGCTAGTAAGATATTAAATAGTGAGCTAACGCAGCTCTTATACAACAATTGCAGCTTTGAATGGCTGAATATTATGGCAGAAAATGTATGAGGTGCTTAAGACATTGTGAGCTTTGTAGGTTACTTCTTGTGGCCTTTTTTCAGAGACAAGGGTTTTGAATGTACAAGTATCAACTGATGAGTGGTTTTCCTCTGATTGAGCTGATAAAGTTTAATGGAGGCTGTTTAAATCAAACTGGCGCATGTGTGTTAATTCAGAATTACAATTAAACTGAAAATTTTGCTGGACAAGAGAGACCATAACTAGAAAAGATACAAGAACTTTTTGGCTCCTTCATTAAAGGAAGGAAATGTCTTTCAAAAAACTTTCCTTTTTTTTTGGCTGATTTCTCACAGAAATCCTAACTGGCTCTTTAAAAGTCAAGAGAACACAGGTAGCTATTTCAATTTATATGTAAATGTCTTTGAAATCACTTTGACAATAAAGCAGAACTGCAGACTAAATTAATCACCCACATAAAAGTGACCAGAACAAAGCAACGTAAAAAGTGGCTAAGTGGCAGTGCAAATATCCCTGTGGATGACCAGAATTGAGCTGTAATGATAAGCCGCATCCAGGCAATAACCAAGCTATTTTTTTTAGCAAACTTTTGCAATGACATTTTACTTAAGTCAAGGTTTTTTTTTTTAATTGTGTACCACCTGCTAAAAGTGAGACAACCTCTGAAATCCTACTGCTCATGAACTCACTTTAACGGAGGTGTTCTAAGCATTCACAGCGTTTACACAAGAGACACTTTAGTTTCAGGTCATAACTTTGGTTTCAGTGGAGTTTTTTGAACCACACTGACCACCTTGTAAATGTCAGAGGGGTCATCACGGTTGAAAGCTAATTCCAATTTTAAAGTGCTTCAAAGTAGAAGTACAACAAAATGACTGCTGATCTTGAAGTTGTCCTGCTGTGATCAAAAGATGCAAACTCCTTTTTTAAAAAGGAGCAACGCGGCTTCAGTGATGATGAATGGTGGTCAGTTGGTCCATAACCTTGAGCCAGTATGAAACATCTCAACAACTTCTAAAATGATTGCCATGACATTTGTTACAGACATGCACGGTTATCAGAGGATGAGTCCTGCTGACTTCAGTGATCACGTGTCTTTTCATCAGGTCAAAGCTTTCACTAATACCATTTTGACATTAAAATAAGGGCATTTATGTTTTTTTTTTTAGTGGATATACCAAAGACGTAATTTACACATATACCAATCCTTTCTTTTATGTTCTCCCCCAAGCAAATCATCTATTTCGAAACAGCCAACCTAGAAAACCTATTCAGCCAATCCTGATGGCTCTCTCAAGCTATGGAAAATGTCTGTGTTTATGAAACCTTGTGCATGCGTAATAAAAGTATGACTCATAGAAAAAAGGTGGTATACACCTTAATTTTGGGCCAAGTCATCAAACAAGTGTTTTAATCAGATTTTGTCAGTGATTCTCCACAAGCATGTCCTGGTGTGTCCTGGTGACCACTGAAATTGAACAGCTCTTTCCCCATTTATGTAGAGACGGGCCTGGTCTTCGCTGAGACATAAGTTCAGATGAGTTTGCCTCTATGTTTATTTTTTCTTCAGTTTCAGTTTCAGTTTCAGTGTGTTACCTTGGATGTGCTTGGATGCCAGTGACAATGTTCAGTGGTTATTTTTTCATATCTTTTGCTATATTTTCTCTTTCAAACTCAATGCTGACTTAATGTTTGAGTGCTGCCTGAACAGAGATGGATGGAAAATAGAATATGTGGTGTATTGCAGTGTCTCTCACAGTCCCAGTAACATGTCTTCTCATTTTATCTTTTCCTCAAATCATGAGATACTGTCTAGCCTCACTCTTCCGCTAGTGTTGCAACATCCCAGATACAAAGAATGAAACACTGTTCCAGGCTGTAAAAAGCAATAACTAATGTTTCACATGTGTCATAGCATCACACTGGAAAAGGGTGCTGCGTTTGTATCACTGCCAAAGTTGCTGTAGTCTTAACACACAGACTAGTGTGGACAGTGATTGTCACACAACTTATAGATGATATTGTCTTTTCTTTTCTTTCACCTCTATTTTTTGCCACACACTCACCCTCTCCACAGCCTCCGCCTCCCTAATATTGTGTATATGCCTCCATGACATATAGCGACATGTAATCACAATGACATTTATGTCACAGTCCAGCACTTCCACATCGATTGGTGTCCTTGGTAATCAGTCAAAAGCACGTACTGGCTACCTTTTGTGTTCCTTTTTGACTTGTTCTCATCCACATGCCATCAGGCTCACAATCTAGAGATCACTTGCCCTCTCTTCAGCTCTCCATATTAACATTAACCCGTTTATCAGCAGGGTCAGAGAAGTTGGCACTTTTGTAATGAACACTGCTGGTATGAGAATTAGCAGAAACGGGTGCATTAAAAGGAGCATCAGATAGGTATAATGGCCTGTGGTTGCCTCTGTGGCTCAGAAGAACTCTAATGAGTGCACTTATGCTCCCCCTCTTGATTTTCTCTATTAGCATGTGTATGAGCACATTTGTGCTTACGTGCATTGGTATTCATATCACATAACAAGGTGTCCAGAAAGCAGAGCGGGCTCTCAGAGAAAAGCACTTCATTGATGAAAGCGGATCAATATCTAAGCAGCCTATTATCATCTCTGACCAAACTGGGGACCCAAAATGATTCTCCAGTCAAAGTTAATGGCCTTTTCTAAATACCAGCACAAGAGAACTGGCTTGTTTATGTTAGTTTGCATCGATCTGACACAGACCATGTGGCCCTGGACAAATTCATTGAATTCACCCAGGCCCTGTTAAAACAAAGACTCTTCCAGACTTTGATCACGGCTCCCAGGACGAGATACAAACCAGAGCACGGTGACCAGCCAAGCAAGACAGGGGGTCCACTGAGGAAAAAAAACAAAGCAGGTATTATTTTTCATCAGCGACTGCAGCTGATGTACCAGCAATGTCTTTACTAAAGGCTCGCATTCAATGGCTAGTTGTGTTTTAACAACCCAGCTGAGCGGTTCATGAGCATCATATTGGGCATCACGCCTCGCAACTCTTGGCAGCTTGGCACAGCTCCCTCTGGCCATGGGCGAGCTCTTGTTGTTTTTATATTCTCACTTCAGCAGCAAGAGCCATCAAAGATAAAAGCACAGTTGCTCTTTGTCACACAGAGACAACAGTCATGAAATTTTAACAGCTAGAAGTACTGATCTAGCAGTGGAGACCAAACTAGTCCCTGAGCAGAACTCAAATTTAGTGACACAGATTCAGGCGAATAAAATGCAGGAGTCGGCCTGTTAAATGGGATGATTAGGCTTGTTATGGTGTCTCTTAATGAGATATGATAAAATACAATGCATAAACAATTTGAATGGCTACTGCAGAGAATGTATTAATTATGTATGTTCTTACTATATGTACATTAAATTATTCCTTTTTTTTATAACGTTATAGTATTTCAACCACCAACAGAAACACAGAAAGTCTCTTAGGGATTAATCAAAACTAATTATTTGACTGTATAAATACATTTTAAAAAGCACAAAAAAGCCGTCAGGATAATGAGCCTACAGTGTGGTTATTTTATTGAAAAGGGCTGCATTCTCTATTGATAAATCTTAATCATTCAGTATTTTTTTCTTTTGAATAATGCAAATAATATTTTGGCCAACAAAGTCAAAGAAAATAATGAAAAATACCTGATGCAGTTTCCTAAAGTCAATTGCTATGTCTTTCTTATTTTGTCTGATGATAAATCCAATATCTAGAATCAACAATTAAAAAAGACAGTTAAAAAAAACACAATTCTACCTTTTAGCAGCTACAACTAATGACTGTTTTGTATTTTTGTTTGATAAATAATTTGTAATATATTAGAAAAATTGGATGGTTAATTATCTGTCAGTCATCCAATTGAGCAATTAATCAGCAAATAAATTAACCATCAGCGAGATCAAAGCCAGAGATAGAAAGAGGAAACACAAATAAATGGAACAAAACAAAATATTTTTCATCCATATAACCGACAACGTTCTCAGAGTGCGAACCTCGAGCACCACCCATCTATGACAGCATATTACAGCCCGTCAGCGGCTACAGGACTTGTGCCCCTGAAATCTCCACCAGGATGCTGTTCATAGCCTGGCAATCTCTCCAGAGCTCTCATTCTCAGCTCGGCATCACTGTGAACTCATTTCTCAGCCACACAGGATGTTTCACGCTCTTCATTCAGTCAGAGATGAGATGGCTTCAAAGGTCACACTGTTTTCTGTATGTGGAGTCTGGAGCGCTTGGGAATGAAGATTGTGTGTGCAGGTATACTCCTCTGTATATATATTGAGTGTAAATATACATAGGTTAGTGCATTTTTTTGGTTAGTGTAAATGTGTACTTAGAGGAATACCTCAAAACATAACATGGACCAGTTCTGTAGGACTGTGGGTGCGTGCGCAAGTGTGCGTGCATGCGTCTGTGTGTGTGTGTTCTAGATCTGTGCTCAGCCCCCTGTAGAGATCAGTGGGGCATGTAGAGGAGTGCCTGGTCCTACCAGTACACACTGCTGCTGAGCTGACAGCACAAACTGTTCAGTGACTTTGATATGAAAAAGAATGTTGGGCAGCTCATGGGGCGTCTTACAATTCTACACACACACACACACACACTCACACACGCACACACTCTCATACTCAAACGCATGCATGCATGCTTGATCCCAGTGGTTGCTGTGTCTCTCTTTATCATACTAGGGAGACCAAATTAACAGTGGGTATCTTTGGGGTTTTCCACACTCCATGTAACACAATAAGGATATCACCCTCAAGATACCTAAACCTGTCTCCCCTCCTCTATTATTTACTTCCCCTTAAGTTCAACTTCAAATTTTCTCCCTCTTCCCCTCATGCATCATTTAGGGTCTCCTGCTCAGGAACTTTTTAACTAGTGCATGTGTATAAAAAAAAATAGAAAAACCCCTGATGACCCCAGGTTTTCTGGTGCGACATTGATTTGGTGAGGCCACTTATTATTTTTCGCTTGCTTACGTCATTTAACTGAAAAAATGTCTGAAAAATAATGAAAAAAACATTTCATTTTCCTTCATTAACTCAAAATCCCACTTAACCAAAGTACAGGATGGTGTTAGATGTTCTCATCTGGCACCAGCGATGGGTTAGCATCATTTCACAGCGTCTCCTAAAATGCATGATTGTTAAAAAAAAAGGACTTGAAGGATTTCTTTTTGACCACTCTAGAATAAAAAGTACTCCCCTGCTTTAGCATTGCATTTATATAAAATAACAGTATCATAGATGGACTTTCAAATACATCAAATACTATTTTATTTATTTATTTCATGTACTTCTGTTCCTTGTAACCTAGTGCCTACATTCCCCACAATGCAACTCGCCTAATGCCTCCTCAGTTGTACAGTCAGGTTTGTTATGCTGCTAGTGGATAACGTAGCCTGGAGCAGAGCCTCTACAGAGGTTTAGTGAGCTCGCCTTCTCTCTGTTTTCATTTTTAAACTCGTAGCCTTCAGCCTTGGCCGACATCACTTGAGGCAGTTTATCAGATTTCACGCAGCTCCCTTTGGAGCCAAAACAGTCTTTATACAACTTTTCTCACACACCCGAGAGCCGTCAGCAGACTTTGATGCGTGAAAATCAGTTCCCCTTTGAGGTACTTGGTAAATGTTAGTGAGAAATGATGGACATGATTAAAAGAAACATTGTTTAAAGTGAATGGGATGATTTTCCATGTCAGAATCAGATAGATGCTTCTTCCTCCTTTGCGTCTGAGAGACAAGAGTCATACTTCCTCCTTCTACAAATGTGAACATGAGGCTTTCAGGCTTTTAAACAGTTTTGGCTCTTTCTTGGGCAGGCTGTTGCACTAGCCATTGAAAGTTCAAGCATTGCATAAACGCAAAAATCCCCACAACAGTCCAAGATAACATGTTACTAAATATTTTCCAAAATCATTAACCAACAATCAAAATCCCTTCTTCCTATTAGCTAATCAACATACACATGTGACTTTTTGAAAAAACTGTTTAATTCTCTTGAATTTTTTGAGATGATAAAAACTTAGAGTCCAAGTGTTTGACATCGGGGGGGATTGAGGAGAGCCTTCGCTATTCAGCATCAAATGCTACAGCTTAATGGAGATATAACTGGAGATCAAATTAAGCCCATTCAAGTCTTTAGTGTGATTGATTATGGCAGTGCACTGGCAGCTAAAAGAGAATGACAGCCATTGAGTCAGGCATAGTTTTTATTTCCAGCCTTTCAGAGGCCTTACTGCATTGAAAAGCTAATATTCAAATGGATTTTGGACGTATAAATAATACACAAACAACCAGAATGTGGGTGTTCTGTTTAAAAGAAATATTCAATTTTGCAGACGGATTCAGAGAGACCCCCGATATGACATTTACAGCTGGGCATGGTCTTGAGCAGCTTTGCTCTTATAAACAAACGTATAAATCTTTGCACTCTGCCGCTTTTACAGCTGACACACAATTAAATCTATTTCAATTCATTTCATAAAGTGCATTTTTTTTTTATTCATCTTGAAATAAAGTTCATCTGCGGAGTAAATGCAGAGCAAATATGAGCAGCTCTGATCAAAACAGCTTTTTCTTGCTTTATCTGTCTCCTCTGTCTTCTTTCCCTCCCTCCCTTTTTTCAACCATGCCTCCTCAAGCTGTCTCTCTCTTTTTTCCCTTTCTTCTTCTTCTCCTCCTCTTTGTCTTCCCTTTCTACTTCAGCCTGCAGCTGAACCCTGGAGAAACAGGAAGTCGGCTCCCTTAGGTCTCCATCAGAACCACATCACAAAGACTTTGCAGTGACACTCCTCTAAAGTACAGCCTGACATCCTGTCAGTCACACACACATACACACACATACACACACACATGCAAACAAACACAAAAATGCACAGACTCATGCATGAATGCACAATGTACTGCATGTATAGAGGAAACACCTGTATACCTGTAAAAAAAACACCAGCACACAGGCCAAACTCAGACCAAACAAAACACCACAGGCTTTAACATGAAACCACACTGTGTACATGCAACCACAAATAGAGACAGATAGAGTCAAACACACACTCACTCATGCACCATGGATCTGTCCCCAAACACAGGCGCTGTGTTTGTACTGCAAGCTGAGAGGAAGTGTACAGCGGCTGTCACAGCTAATATAACAGTCAGCTGCCTGTCCTGCTAAACCATTCTCACTCCCAACCCGTCACACACACAGCAGCTCGGTCAGGACGCCTTGGCATCACTTTTTAAAGCAGGGGGTACCCTGAGAGCGACAGCCAGGTTTTTTATTTCACTCCAATTTCAACCTGACCACAGAGGAGTGAAAAAGTTAAGGTGGAGGGTCAGGGTCAGAAAAGTTGAGTCCAGTCCCACTGAAAGTAGTCCTAGATTTTTATTTCCTTAACCTGTGTTGTTTTTTTTTTATTGCATAAACGTAACTAATCTGCAACTATTTCACAATGTTTAACGTGTTAGAAAAGCTTAGTGACAATAAACACACTAAACAGATATCCACTGCTATAAAAAGAAGACCAAGTGTCAGTATATGACGATTTAAAAGCATGTGTTGTTCCTACTGCACTCCTGCTTACTAAACCCAATCTACAACAGTCAATATTTACAGCCCGCAGGAGGAGATGCTACCTGCCGCCAAAACCAACCATTTTACTGCACCAGCTGCCTGGATAATTAGACACATTTGTCTTTCATTTAGCAAAGCTTGAAGTGTGGGAAAGACATCAAAGAAAAGCAGGCAGCATCCTTCATTCTCAGTTTCAGACAAGGCTCATGCCAAGAAAGAATAAAACAGTTGTGCTTTCTACTTCATATTTGAAGCTGTGAAGAAAAGTTGGGACATGGCTTGTCAGTCTGTTGTGTTCTGTTTGTTAAAATGGTTAAATTGCTGTTTTAATGCTACAATTAAGCTTTCAAATCTGTGCTTTGCACAATGAACTGGTTTATTCATTGTTTGTGTTCTGGCAAGCTGACAGTCGAGCTTGTAAAAGTTCTTAAGCAGTTAACTTTATGGTCTTGAATATCAGATTCCACCCCGTTAAACAATACCATTTAATGATTGTAAAACTGATAAAAACAAGTGAGTCAGGATTTACCTTTGACAGGCATTTTTAAAGCTTTTAAAGCCTGAATTATAGATTTTTTTGGCTGCTTAGATGCAAAAGAATTCCTGGACAAGCTGACAGACATATAAGTCGCTAAGGCTAACTTGTTAGCAACCAAACTGCTAATGAAGTAAGCACCATAAGCAATGTAACATAATCCAATATTCCACTAATAGACGGTATATTAAATAATGGACAAAACCACTGTGATGTTATCTACTGGTTTTTGGGCCTCTTGACACTATGACCGTCACCATCTTAGTTTTTTGAAGCCAGAGGTAACTATCTGGACATGAGGGTGAAGCTGGAGAGGATACACACTGCTACTATTGACTATGTGACACCTAGCAGACAACTAAGAGCTGTTGTCACTTGCAATGGTCACACCCTCAATTACGCATAACTTTTAATCCTATATTAACAATATTATAAATTTGTCAGTTTTATAAATACTCCCCCGAACAGGGAAATGAGCCAGAGAGACCAAAGCCGTGTTTCATAACAGGCTGTAAACATGTTGATTTCTGCTGTCAAGTTGGGCATTTTAATATGTTTGTTTATGTGGATTGGCTCTCTTTTTCTAGCCTGCTTCAAATGGCCATTTCAGGAACTTCATTTTCAAGCCCTGGAGTGAGGTCACTTTGTTTTTAACTCTGTTTCAGTCTCCACCAGTTCCCAAGGAAAACATCTGTCTCTTTATCTGCTAAAGGCTTAACCTCTGCAACAGCTGGTTGCTGAATTTGTTTGCTGATTGGTGCTGGGAAAATACAAAAGCTTGCATAGAGTTTATCAGGTCTGTACAGGTTGGTGACAGTATAGCATTGACAGGACCATGCAGGATGTAAAACTTAACAATGATGAGCCGGCAGGCAGAACAATATGTAGAAGCCGGTCTTTTTAGCTCCAGAGTTGGCTGATAATTCTCTGTGGGTTTGTTGCTCAGAGTGACGCTTTCATATTACACATAGTCATTTGATTCATAGCTAATATGAAAATATTGATGAGTGAGACCTATACTCTCAGCAGATTGAAGTTAACTGAAATCGACGTTGTGTCCTAATGAATCTGGAAAGCTGTCAGTGGCACTAATGAATTAGTGTAAGCTGAAGCACCGGTATAATCTTTTTAGTATATTTTATCATTTTTGTGTATGCTGAAGCTCAGGAGTTGATTATCCATCAGCTACATGGTTCGTTGTTTGATCTCTGTCTCCTTCTGTCCAGGTCAGAAAGAGACCATCCTAATTTTTTCCATTGTGTTTGAAGAAATGAGAGAGAACCCTCTACCTCTTAGTGTCATTGTTCACTGTTCACAGAATCAGAGAATTAAATTAAAGATGTATTTGAAAGTAAAATTATTGCAGATATGGCATCAATGAGTAATATTGTATAACATTACACTTGCAAAACATAAGTGCGTGGGCTGGTAGAGCAACTTTCCTACAATTTTCATTTTTTTCCTCTAAATAAATGTAACTTGTCACATGCAGAACATGCAGAGTTTGGGGTCTTGGTAATGTAAACTGTGTGCTTGAGCGAGAATCGTTGTGGCTGAACCTCCCCCCGCTCGCCCCTTCCTCATCTCTTGTTCCTGTGTCTAAATTCTGATTATGTGTTGTCGATGCTGCTCTCAGATTTCTCGCCTCCGTGAGTCTTGTACCGCTTCACACTATGTGAACCAGATAAGATCAGACATGTTTGAAAACATCTTGTCAGCCCGTGGTGCCACACTCTGCTGTCCTGAGCCTGTTCACACTACAGGAGAACCTGCCCAGGATGCTGGGATGGTCAAGTCAGGTGTAGAATTACTGTTAAAATCATCTGGTGTGACCTTGGCTCTGAGCACAATGGAAGGGGTCTGCTGCGTAATAGTCATGCTGAGATTGCAGTTGCAGCAGCAGCCTTTTTCATTTTTTTTCCCCATTTTTTTTTCTCTCTGTTATCTCTCCTCATCCAACCCAAAGCCCAAATGTTTTTACTTCTTACATTTCCAATTCAGATTTTTCTAATTGAAGTGAGAGCTGTGGAAATTCGCCTTTAGGACCAATTTTGGTATCACGGAGTCACCTCTGGATTTATCTTATGGGCAAAGCGAAAGCAGAATTTAAATGAAAGTCCATGTCTTTATGTCCAGCGTGTCCATATAATGGGGCAATTAGCACTTGCTTCTTAATTGCTGCAGGCAATTAAAGCATGTTCAGTTAGTGCTGGGCAATGGGATCAGACTGGGAACATGATTTAATTTAATTGCTCTTATTAAAGGAGATTATCTGCAGCGTCTCAGGGATGTCATCACTTAAGACGTAGACGGTAAGGAGGAATCACATTTTATATCAACTCCAGAGAGGAAAAAAC
>JAPZDV010000011.1:9599753-9632904 GCA_029814665.1 Acanthurus lineatus | reverse complement strand
TTTTAGATTTATAGGAACCCAACAATTGAAAGCAATTCCCACATGAGCAAGCACTCGGCGACAGTGGCGAGGAAAAATTTCCTTTTAAATAAAAACTAGATGCATTACCTGTACGCAAGAGTAAAAAACACACATCCTAGAAAATGTCATGAATGTATGAAGCAGCTGTGTGTGTGTTTGACTGGTCCTGTAACTTCAGCTTTGCATCAGTTTTCCAGAAGCTTCATCCTAGAGTTTTTCTGGAGCAGTATGAGTTTAGCGACACAGCCAGCATGGTTACTTTGTTCAGGCAGTGTGACTAAAACAATGTCAGGGCTCACTAAGGAACACTTGCTTGAATGCAGTTGGCTGTACCTCTGGTTTCTCACTCTCCTCTGCAGACAGGCAACACATGATGCTGGCAGATTAACAGTTATTTGTTTGCTTTCTAATGTCCTCACATGTGTTTTATTCCAGGACTCTGTTATTATCAGGCGTTTATCCATCTTAGATCCAATTACAGCTGGTCAGTTCACTCTTACATTGCTAGCGCCCAGATTGTGAGCACAAGGAAGCAGCAATACATTAATATGACTGGCTGAAAGAGGAATTTAAGGGGAAAAAAGGGCCATAAAAATGATGTTACAAAACATAATACCATTTGGTGATCTGATTTTTTTAAAGAAAGTTTCATTGTTTTCATTTATCTGCCACTGCACAAATCCAAGCAGCCACTTCATTGTATTTTACTTACTTTTTAAAATGCCAACAAATTGTGGCTGATCTCATTTGCTTGCATTAATTACATTTGTGTTGAAAATTTGTGTTTCACAGATGTAAAGTTTTTAAATCCAGCAGTCTAGGGTCAGTTTTCACTTCTGCTTCAAGTTTCCATTCACACTCACTGACACAGATGGACATACATGAGCAGTTTCTACCATCTCTTCATCCATTAGGCCGACTTGTTGTCTCAAGGGTGAGCAGAAAGAAACTCCAAAGTTCAATTTAAACAGTTCAGCCTTGGAGAGGAATAAAAAAAAAAAAAACAAGTAAAAATATTTAGCATACAAATTCAAGACATAAGAGGAATTTGTTTTGCGAGGTGCCTGAACACTTGAGTAACTATAGAAGACAGTCCATGTTCCTATGAGTGCATTTATATGCATATATCCTGATGTTTGTACGCACCGGCCGCACATACTCTATCAGTAAACATGTGTGCAAACACGTCCGAACTCACATTAATCATTACTTGTTTTGAGCAAGCTTTCACCAAGATGGACTTATTTCCCATTCAACAGCGAGCGGAAACCTGCCAGGGGCATTTTAATGTTCCACCTCCTCAACATTCCTCAGCATTCTTCTTCATTACAATGCCGCAACGCCACAAACATGACCTGCACCAATAAAATGTTCCATTAATTTCATCACAGCCCGGAATAGATTTCCTGATCCTCGTGCTGAGGCAGAGATTCGGCGCAGAGCGATGTACCGCGGCTAGCCCGAATTATCATACAAAAGAAATAAAGATTTCTTTATTTCATGCAGCCTCTCATCAGACACATGCATACATAACGCAGCTGCATCAAAGCAAGAAATCAATTTATTTTCTGCTCTGCCTTATTCAGTCACCGCATGCAGTCCCCAAGTTTATGAAGACACACATTATAATTAGTCTACAAAGACTCACTGAATATTCAGTGGTCCACATCTCCACTGTCTCGTTTTACCACAATGTGGAATGAAAATAGATGAGTACATAACACAAGTTTGGGGCTGATTTTTGATTAGCTGAGCCGAACACTGTGCAGCACAAAAATAGATTAGTGTACATAATGAAAATAGATTCATTTTCCTGCCCTGCTTTGAAGGATGTTCCAGCTAAATGTATTACATCACTAATAATATATAATGAGCTGGTTTGGAGATAATGTTATATTCACTGGGATAATAGTTTCGGCCACATTGAACTCATTTCTTTGTACAGTAAATGAGGCTTCTTAAGCTTTTTTCTCCTCTAATAACATTATCCCAGCATCATTTGTGGGTTTTTTCTTCTTTTGCGTGTGTTATTTCGTACTGAGAGGAAGAAAGGAGCAGCCTTTTCACTGGAGTGGAAAAGATTTCTCCCTGGCAGCGCTGAGCCAGAGCAGCATTGCTCCTGCACAAAGCAAGACAAGCACTCGTGCCCCCGTCTCAGTGGCCACTTGTCAGTGTCATGCTGCCAAACAGACTGTGTGCCCTTCACTTTGTCCCAGCTCCCAGTTATGGGAGAGTGCGCTGGGATTATGTACAGAATGCTCTGCGCGGTGCAGGAGCTTATACTTCACACCACAAGTCTGATTCCCATTGAGACGCCTGTAATACCACACCTGCAGAGACAGATAAGCCCTCAATCCTCCCTTTTTATTCAACCACTCATTATTCTCCTGTGTAATATAACATCAGCGGAAAACAGAGGAAAAAAAAAATTATTAAAAAAGAAAAGCTGTGAGCAAATGGAAATACGGCGACAAATTTATGATGTTAATATTCATGCACATATCTTTTCCTGTAGTTTTTTTAGCATGCTGTATTCACTGCAGGGTGTGTAGCGGCTTAGTCATACCCAAATGTTAAAACAGTGGAAGTTAACCAGCGCGCCGCAGCGCTAACGTCATAATCAACTAGCCGATCATTCCTCTGACAGCTGGAAAGATAAAGTGTTCTTCTTCTCTAAAATTGCAGTCGGGGGTGGTGTGATGGTGCAGAGGTAATTTGACAGCAGGAAAAGACGGGGGTTTATGATTGATGGCTACCGTTCTAATTTTTTTTTTCTTTCCCACGATTAGATCCAGTGCTTTCTTTAAACAAGCTAACCTAAAACAGTCAGTCATCCTGCAGATTTATCCACAGACATCCCAGCTCAAACCCCTGAGCAACAAACAACTTAGACAAATACAAATTGTGGTGCACTAACGAAAGTTGTTTGTGGAAAAGTAAAGATTTCTGCCTGTTGTTGATATTTTAGAATAACATGTACATTTATTGTTTTTTTTGGCGCGAAAAACTCTGATGAGTAAAGTTTTCATGACATGGTCCAAAATACTGGCTGTAAACTGAAGACCTTTGATCTGCTTTTTTTTTCTGCCCAAGTTATTAACCAGCTAGACCCATTACGGAACCATGAGAGTGTTTAATATAGCAAAGTGCACCATGAATTTAAAAGCAGCATGGTGCCATTTCCTAGCTTTGATGAGCAGACATGACTTTGTGAGCGTGCGGCGCTGCGACGGAGGAGAGCTGCCCAGGAAATGTCAGGTCATCAGAATCTTGTGATTGCAGAGCTCGTGTTGAGAGGGTTCATGGGGGATGGAGCACAAAAACATCTCTAAATGTAAATTAAATTTAATGAGCTCACCATGGCATAACTTAATCAAATCTACATATGAAAGAACCCCCTGGCCTGTAAAACATCGGGACGGAAGTGGTAGAAATTAGCCTTACAGATTGGAGGTGTGTCCTGGTTTTTGAGGAAATGCAACTTAAGAATTGCAAGATAAATAATAGCAGTGTGTACTCCTATGTGTTTGTCCTATGTTTTAAAAGTGAGGAGATTTAAAATAGTACAGAGCAGTAAAGTATTTGATGCAAGAGCTTCAAGGTACCAGGCTGCACAGTAGGGTTCCTCGGCGTGATGAAAGGTAATCAGTCCAGTTCTCTCAGTCGATTTGTCAGTATAGATTTCACCTTTTAAAGGATTTGCAAATGTTTGCTTCCCCACTTCCCTACTCTCGGGTATTTAAACAGTCTTTATTAGGGATTCATAATGCGCGCACGCACACAGAGCTTTTTAAAATACCTTCTATATTAGTGCTTAAGCTATTCATCAAGCACGATCAGCAGAAAATTTAACAAGTCAGTAAATCAATAGATGTAGACTTCGAGTCTGCCACCACGCTGGCAGCTCTGTGAGCCTGCGAGGCTGCGAGGCTGGGAGACAGTGGTGCTGTGAGCTAAATGCTAATGGCATCATTCAGTGGATCACCAAAGTCATTAGGATACACTTTCTGGTTACCATGTGCAAAATTTTGCACCAATACTTTTAAGAGTTGTTGAGATACCTTTCTTGATATGAAGAAGCCAGTAAGCTGCATCCTCACGGTGCCATGCATGTCTGTACAACATCTGTTCATGATAATCCTTCTCATTGTTGCTGAAATATTTCATTCTGGATGAAACTGATGGACACACAGACTGACTGGAAGACAGAGAGACAGACAGATAGACAGACTGTCTTGCACTGACATTGCCAAAGCCTGAAAAACAATTCATAAGTCACATATTGTTATATTATTTTTAATGTTTTGCTGTGTTTCTTTTTTTATATCTTTGTAAACTAAATATTTGTACAATTCCTTTATGCTGGTTGAGCAAAACCAGCAAATAGAAGCATCAACTTTTGCTCTTTAATGAGCATTTGTGACACCTAAAATGCTCAATTTATCAAAGAACGATCATTCAAGCAAAACTTAATCTTTTTAAACTATCCTGCCACATTTAAAAACCTCTGCCTGCAAAAAAAAACCCTATCAGACATTGAGTCAGCCATATCTGTTTTTTCTAACAGACTGTTGTGGCTTAAACAAAGCACATCTGCTGCTGCAGATAACTGTGTAGGACAGGCAGTCCCTGCATAGTGAAAAGCTATCTGATCCTGCACCCTGCATGTGAGATGTGGAACAAAGATTGTAAGGCAACACAAGGACAAACATGCAGCACACTGTACTGTCAGCTCTCTGCACATCAATATTTTGTTGGATTTCTTAATATTTTCTTGCTTATGAGCATGGCAATTAGAGAAATGGCAGATTTTCTTGTGACTTGGAGCTTTAGATTCTCTTCTATAAAACATTGGGGGAGCTTCACAGAGATTACGTTGAGATGATGGTGATAAATCCTTAACCTATTCTCAACCAGAAACTACTTAAAGCAAAAATCAACAGCAGTCTTTGAATCTCCTGGGAATCCATCAAGCAGACTGCATGTGCACCAAAGCAGAGGGATGAGAAGCTAAAGAAAATGAAAGTGCTGATAGAAATGACACCTTAGGTTGTGGGTGTTGAGACACGAGTGGGCCACATCAGTCCAGCTGTCTACCTCATCAGTTACCTTAAATAAAAATGGCATGTGTCCTTCCATGCCTGCTTGGGAGAGTGAGGGGCCTCACTGTATTCATGGAGATTACACACACTGGCTCAGAGAGGCCCAATTACCCGCTGGAAAATGCTGGCACCCACGAGGCTCCAGACTGGTACCAAGAGCCCTCACAAGGCTCACTCACTCCGCTTCATGCCCACAGCGAAACAAAGGGGATTTCATGTCTCTGTTTAAATCCTTTGGCTTTGGGTACATTTCGGCTCCCCTCTATATGGACCTTTTAAGAACTGATTTATCCTCTATTACTGAGGCACTGGGCCCAGATCTGGCCCTGGGCATGCTCACAGCAGCGCAGCATATCGCTCATGTGGGAAACGGGGACAGGATGACTAAATAAGAGACATCGTAAAATCACTGTTATTGCCTTGCATAGGGTGCAGGCGCATGATGAGCATAGATTAAAGCACTGAAAATACACATTATGGTTCGTAAGTGATCAGATATTTAGGGTAATCTGATCAGTCTGCTTGCCAAAGCCGTCAAATCTCCTGCGTGTCGACAAATTCTGGAACAGCTAACAGATGAGTCAAAAGCTCAAAAATAAACTAAGGCAGTGATCTTCTGCTCTTTACATTATACTCAGTAGCCCTTCACAGGAGGCACGAAGGGAAGAAAATAGGAAAAACCAAGCCTGGTGAAACAAGACCTGCCCTCTTCACTTTGTCTCTTGGGTGAGTCATGCAGCAACACCAAGCAGGTAGCAGATTGGCCATTCCTTTCTTATTTAGATTGATTCTGGTGGGAATGAATGCGGGTTGATCTGGTTACCCGTGTTAATGAAATTCTAAAGGGAAGCAAAGGCCACGGATGGCGGGAAACTAATGAGAGCATGGAGACAGAGCGCTGGATGTTACGGACACATTTAATAAAGCATGACATAAGGGTCAGCAGATTTTACTTGAAAAGGCCGAGTAAACTGCGCTATAGGATGATGAAATGTGGGAAACTATTCACAGCATAGTTTAGTGATGGACAAAGTATGAAACATGAGGTCAGCAGTGGTGAAGGCAGAAGACTTCCGATATATGGAACATTTATGGGTAATTTAAAAGGCACATATAGCCTTTTCTTGTAATATTGCGTTTATTATGCAGTTTTTAAAAATCCTACCGAAGTTGTTCCGTATGAGAGATAGAAAAACACAAGATAAGTCCATTTGCAGTGGTGTGACAATGCTTTGTCTTATATACTGGAATAAGTACATTAGTAAACATCAGTCACTGTTTATTTCTTAATTAGAATGAAAGGAGTAGATTGGTATTTTGGAAAATATACTTTTTTCACTTTCTTGCCAAGAGTTTAATGAAATTATAGATACCAGTCTCACATCTGTGTGTTAAGTATGAAGCTTCAGCCAGCTGTCAGTTAGCTTAGCATAAAGACTGGAAGCAGAGGGAAACTGCTAGCCTGGCTCTGTCTGAAAGTAATGAAATCTGACTATCAAAGCTCTACCATTTGAGCACATCAGTTAACGCCATATGCCCCTGACCTTTCTGCTGGTTGCCTGGTAACCTCCTGCTGACAGCAGCAATCCAGGAAGTTGCCATGCCTGGTCAAAATAGACAAAAATAAGGTTTCCTTCCTGCTTAAAGATGCGTTTTAATGTTAATCCTTTAGGATATTTGAAGATTCAACTTTGCTCTTTGAAGGAACAAAGTGAAACATTAGAGAAAAAGAGATAAAACAGTAAGTAAAGAAGAAATCATTCCTCCCTAATTTACTGTGGGAGATATGAAACAGGAGAAGAAAGATAAAGAAGACGCAGAGAGATGGAAACAGAGGGGGTAAGCGGGGAAAAGATGAGGAGGAAGCAAGGAAGGGGATGCAAGAGGATGACAGTGACGAAACACCTCATTTGAGGATAAAATTTTCTGATTACTATAAATCAGATTCATTTTGTTTTGGCAGGTCACACAAAAATTTAGCAGGTGACATTTTGTACGTCCCCACTACTAATACCAACCCAACACACAGACACACAATCTCACACACACACACATACACAATCGCACACACGCGTTGATGCTCAAAGACCGATTTTTCTCATTCCGTGCTGACATCTGTTCCACTGCTGCACAGATTACAATTTTCTGACCTAATGGGGCCTACCAACTGGCCATCAGCACATTTAATGTTAACTAGAAATTGACCAATAACAGTTTATTGAGGCTGCTCGCAATTTTGGTGGGGGGGGGTCTGACTTGAAGCCTGCAGATGGATCAATATCTGTGTCTCATTCTCCTTTTCCAGTGTATCACCTGGCTGAGAAAACCCATACACACATACAGTACGTACAGCCACTGAAAAGCAATCCGCGGCGCCTCGGTGTGCGTAGTTAGCACATTAACATATAGAATACAAACTGTCTGCACTTTAGTTGGCATCTGAAAACTGCACATTTCTGATAATCTGAGGTACACAACAACCAAAAAGGCCCTGAGGTTCTTTTAATCTATTTATCACTTTGGTCTAAGTGGCCTCACTTGACTTACTGCATGAAAGTATAAACACCTATATGGATATAAGTTTTGGAAGATGGAAGTCCTATTGCTAATACATTTTCTCACTGGCTGGAGCTCTCAGCAATGTTTACCTCTCTTGAGGCAGCGTTGCTGAAAATTGGTAAGGGAATTGAGTTTTGGTTTGGGAACCACATTCCTAAAGGTGTGGAATGGTTTCCCCTCAGGTATCAATTCTAAAGTGTCTATCAAATCTGAAATTAAAATTCACCTTTCTGTTTGTGGAGTTTTTTCTTTTTAGCTTTTTCTCTCTTTTTCTGTTGTTGTGCCAGTCTAAACTTTACCAAGTGGGTGTTGGGTTTTTTCCCCCCATCTTTTACCATCTGATGAAGCAGGTGGAAAAATCAATCAGCGAGGCGAAGCTCTTAATCAGAGTCGGGCAGTCGGATGAACCAGGCAGTAACGAGACAGACAGACAGAGATAAGTTGCATGCTGTGGCTGTGAACACCAACAGAAACAGAAAAAGACTTCAGTACAGCGCTGCCCATCGGTGCTGTTTCCAAGGTTATCAATCATGTTTGGAGAAGAAGAAAAAGAAAAAAAAACTGAGGCAATATCATCCTTCTCTGACCTGAGCAGATAACGGTAATACCAGAGAACACTCCCATCACCACTGCCATCATCTCTACCTCGGTACCTGCTGTGTTTCCCCACACAAAGACCGACACAAAATGATACAATTCTCTTCAGAAAACACAAGAAATGAAAAAGCGTTTTTGGCTCTCTCTGAAAACTTGCTGCAAAACTTCTCCACTCCTCCTCTGTAAAGCGACGCGGCGCTAGGCCGCCTCAGCAGGGGGCGGGGGTTGAAGCCCCCAAGCAAAAGGGAAAGAACACACACTGTACCTCCAATATCTGGTGGGACCACAGCTGATGCTGTGGGAGAAATATGACAATGTCATATGTCAATCTTTCATACAGGAAGTGACAAAAATGCTGTTAACATTCACTCTCTGCTATGATTGCAAAGGTTTATTTACTCTGCTGTCTGATTCGCTGGCTGTGCACTGAGTGTTCTGTTAGTTATGCTAATTGTCTCCAGACCTCCCGCGGAGTGTGATCCTTTCCCAGCTGGGTGGCTGTGAAGTTGTTTGCCCAAGCAGATGAGTCTGTGTGTGCCTCTGTGCGCGTGTGTTTACAGTGCGCAGCTACAATGTGTCACAAAAGCTTTAGAGATGCTGCGCACGTGCGTTTGTGTGTGATTATGTGTGTCGGGGTGCATCAGCACGGATCTTCATGCGCCAGCCGTGGTTAGGCATGCTGTATTCCCAATCCTCAAAACACTCTGGATGAAGGAGGAAAAAGCAGGGCAAGGTTTCATCTTAATGCCATCATATATTGATTATTTTCCTTTTTAATCCCTCTCATCTTTGATCCTATTAGTAAAGCAAAACCTGTGGGAAAAGAAAGACACTTTTTGCAGTTCTTTTCCCCCAGTGGATTACATCCTATGGATATCTGGGAAAACCAATGACCATGTCCTATGACTGAAGAAATAGTTAAAGGAGTAAAATCCCCTCATTTGTCATGCTGTCTCAAGCCTACGCCTCTCTGAATTCTGAGATGTAACTCAATGAACTCCTGTGTATTTTCATTTGAATTGAGCAGGCTGGCTTTTTTTTCAGTCTGCATCAATAATTTCTAGAATATCAGTTATTAGAAAAAACAACTGCAGGAGGAATCATATTTTACACACTTTGAAAAAAACAAAGCAGCACCAGTATTCTTATAGTTTGAATTATCTGCTCAGAGAAATGCTGGACCTCCTTTGTACTGTTAGTTCACTGTTTAACATCAAAGTCAACTCCTGTCAATCACTTAGCTTATATGACTTTATCTTTCCCATGCCATTAGCTTAATGAGGAAAGAAACCATACATTTCCATCACATCTCTCCAAGCCGGATGATGTTTATGACATTTTCTGCTGATGAAACAGCAAACTCTCCCAAAATGTTCTGTCTTTACTGCAGACACAACAACAACAAAGGCCAACTTCTGTTTGTATCAAATTAGATGGAAATGAAAAAGCCTTGCAGGTTTCGAGTTGTGCTCCTGCTCGTATTTGAACTTTGGATGCTCAGAGCGTTTCTCCAAAAAAGCATAAGGTGTGCCAGGTGGATGTAAAGGGTGTAGCAGCGGGGGGCAAGAATTGCCTCACATCCACTGAATCAATTAAAAATTCTTCTTTGCCAAAAAGGCATTTAGTGTCAGGAAGAGCTGCGAATCTGGGTCATGCAGGAACAGCTCATTCACTCCATGCCTCGGTTAGAAATTAACTTTAATAAATATTTCACTCAAGGTCTCTCCTGCATAAAGATTAAGGGATGATGCAATAAACAACTTAAATATTCCTTATATTACATCAAATGCTAAGTTTGTTTCTCACCCACAAATTGTGATGCTGTTCTTCAACGGGTGCTATGCTAAGCTTTTTATACGGGTCTGCAGCTGAAAGGGAAGAGGGTGTTATAACCCAACTTGAATGTTTTTGATCATTATAACACACAAATGCTGGTATTTAATGAATAAAAAGGCAATACTAAGAAACAAGCAATGTCTTGGAACTTCAAATAGAAATTGTTTCCAGTAATAATTTGCCAAATGAATAACTTTTCCCAAAGCTTTACCAAAGGGCTTCATCCAACCACAGACAGTCAAAGGATGTGTTTGCTGTAGGTCTCACAGTCCTGCACTTTGCATGAACACAAGCTCTACAGCTTGCACGAGGCGAAAGGAAATAGCACCTTCTGTTCTGGAATAAAAGTTGCCTGTGGACATAATTCAGGGGGAAAAAACAAAACAAAACATTTTTTTAAGAAGTGACTGGCAAAACAACTAAATGCTCCCTGAACCTAATTTCTAGAATACAACTTTAATCGATAATATAAGTTACAAAAAAGCTAGGAAAAAAAATCACAGAAGTAAAATTCTGAGAAAAATAAAGCAAAAGATTACACAAAATGGAAGTAAGGACAATTATTGAAGCTATTGCTGCCAGGAAAGTGAAAGAAAACTTAATTTTTAACTAAAGGAGGGATAACTACTGCTGATCTCTCAGGACTAAAACTAATCATCTCTCACCATCAGGTCCATTAGCTTCATCCTGTTGATTTATTCAGCAGCACTGACACAAAGGTGTTGAGTCTGTGGTGGCTGAAAATGGTAATATTTGATTCTAGTAGATGGTATGTGTTTGGATTTCTCTCCTAGTTATGTATTTGCCATTTTTTATCTTACTTTGCCTATACTAAAAATCCAGTCAGAGGTCCCTCCTGCCCTATTTAATGCTAATTCTAAATCAGCACTAATCGATATTGTTGACCAAGCAATGGATCAATTAACTGTTATGTGAAGAGTACCTCAAGAGGTACACACAAGAAGTTACCCCACAAATCTTCAGAGCCACTCACTTCTATGGAGCTATTCAACATCTATTACATCAATTCTTTTGTTTGCAACATTTATGCTCATCAATCCCATATTTCTCTTGTAGTGGCAGGTAGTTGTTTTTAGAGGAGGGGCTTAAAAACCAACCGTATACCATCAGCTTAACACTTCAGACTGCAGAAGGTAGACAGAAAAAGTTAGTAAACTGCTAATGAAATATTAACTACCCAGCAAGCTAAAAACTTAGACATTCATCAGGGGTTGGTGGAAACAAAAACAGTCAATTTTATACATTACTTTTAAACTTTAATGTGCATATACATTTTAAAGTAAATATTGGACTTAAATTCAGAGTTAGACAAAAATGTTCCCAGATGAATATAAGTGTTGCACTGTATTTACTGTAATTATGCAGCTGTTTCCTAACAAAACCAATTTAGCAACTTTTTAAGCTTTTAATAAATCCTTGGTCTTTATACAGTTTTTTTTCCTGTGCATCAATTAACCAAAAACAAAACAAAACAAAATAATGACTGCAGTTTTGAGCAGTTTTACAAGTTCATACATATACATTTTTTCTCAAGATTTTTTAAAATAACAAGAATATCCTAAATTAAGTAGAGAATGCAACAACAAACTCTGGTTAACCAGAGTTGAGACTGAGCTTCATCGGGCTCCCACAGGGACATTTTACAGGAGCCTCAGAACTGTTACTTGTCAAATTGTCAAATGGATCGACACACTGTCAAATAGATTGACACAGCATGTAATACATCCCGAAAACAAAGCACAACAGCGTAACACAACTCTATTATTTAACCAGCAAGTACAACCTTCCTTTGTGCTAACAAGGCTGACATGTACATCTGTTGCAACTGCGAGTGGCTCAGTTCAATTTTTAATTAAATCTAATTCACTCAACTTTATTCCAGACTGCAGCACACAAAAGCTTTGTGAAATGCGCAAAAATGTTGGATTTGTGCTAAACAAATTGTACTCACAGTTCTTTACATGACATTTCGCTGCTTGACTTGTCTCTGTGTTATGACCTATAGAATGTGACATATGGCTCCCTGCTGCAGCATCTCCTCCCACTCATCTCTACAGCTTTGTGTGAAAGTGTCATAAAAGGCAAACCATAATACATATTTCACTTTATGATACAGCCTCCAATTCAGTTATAATGCCTTTTTTTTTGGCTGGATTTGGCAAATTATTATTAAATTTGTGTTAGTCTGAATGGATATTGCTTGACAGGCTAAATGTTGTGTTCTTTTCTGTGTGATAAACTTTGCCTTTGCCTCTGGAAAGTCAAACACTTTGTTCTGTGATGTTTTCTTTCAGCTTCCAGGCCTCGAGTAACAAGTATCCTAGTTTATGGTAATGAACATTACAGCCCATGGAAATGCCTTTTGAACCATTTAACGAAAAGGAAGGATAAAAAAGAAGGAGAAGTGAAGAAATTTTTCATGAGCCCGTTTTCTCAAAGTCAGCTCATTCCATAAGAGATTTCTTTCTCTTTAAGCAGAACTTGCTACCCAGAAGCATGCTACCCTGCCAACCTCCTCTCAGCATTAAACCAAAAAGATGCTCCGAGCCAACAAGTAATATCCCATGAGACCTTGCTCTCGAGGAGGCTGACACCAGTTTGGATTTCACTGCCGAAATGTGTGTGCAGGGTCACTCTGGGCTCTTCCCCTCTCTCCTGACACTGGCATGAGATAATCTGTTGTTGATTTCAAGTTTTTTACCTTTTTCATCAGTAGAATTAATAAAAACTCACTGCGGCCACTGAGGGAAAAACAGCCCACAGAAGGAATACAGTTCTCCGAAAAACACTACTAATTAAACAAACCAACAAACAAGTAAATAATGTAATATTTTCTCTTAAAAAGCAGGTCTGACCTGTTCCCTGTACGACGCTTTTAGTTTACTTCAGTGCGAGTCTACTGAAAGTCATGTTAGACTTTTAAAAGTTATCTAGATAACATTCAGACTGAAGCAGGTGAAAGGAAACCTTTTCAGACAAGTGCAGCCATTGTGAAAGTGTTACCTGTCAGGTAAGAAATTCATCAGAGAAACAAACAGTGCAGCTGAAAAGGTTAGCATGAGCAGTTCATTAAGCTGCTTTGTTAGAGCCGGGGACACGTCGGCTGAAAAGGACACCAAACAACCTCTCACAGCAGCATCACGATAGCCAATAAAAAGGCAGAACTGACTAAAACTCCTGATGGAAGATATTGTGGGAATAGCATCAAAGCTAGCTGAGCTTCAGTATGCAGGGCTGATCCTCTGGGGGCTCTTGTGGAACTTGGTAATGGAGCTCATTAACTCTTTTTGATTCAAGAATCACACACCAAATATAAACTTTGCACTATTTTTAATACCAGTGTGCAACGCTCCAATTGAGCACAAGGACCCTCTCTTGATAGAGATGCAGAGCTGTGGCCAAGTGACCACCTCACAGTTAAAATAAATGGCGAGCAACATGTGCTACGTATAAATCATTAGACTCTTTGTGGTCCCTGCTTTTCTCCATATTTTATGTATAACAACTGAAGTCTGTCTATTGAGGCGTGTAATGTGCTCCAGTTTCTCTGTATCTTCTTCTTTGAATAACATGAAATAACCCAACCCAGCGTTCTAAGTGCATTAGACCTCTTCATATGCTAACATTCAGTTCCAATGCAGCAGCGGTAGTAGTTGTAGTAGTATGTAGAGTGGAGGTGGGAGTAGTGGAAAGGGTTACCTTGGTTAAAGGTGGTGATCAGACAGCTAAAACCACCAGTTTGCTTTCAGATTCTCCTCCAGTTTGCCTGAATGCCAGTGGCGACTGCTTTTGTTAAGGGGTTTTTGTGTTTCTGCGTTTGGGCGTGTTCGCGTGTGAGACGGACCAACAGAGGTATTATTAAATTAAGGCTAAGTGCTTTTTTGGGTTTTTGTACCTTTTCAACTCTCAATCCCAATCAACTCTGGCTAGGCCCACACACATACAAAAGAGCAGGCAAACTCCCAGTGGGAATCCACCCACTCTTGTTTAGCACTGTGGCCTTTACACCAGGCATTCAAGTACTTTATTGAATAAGTGATAGAAATTACACTATAAGCAGATAAGATGACTTTACATATATATATATGCCTGGAGACAGATATATGTTCTTTTGGTATTAAACTTAACTTTCAACATGACTTGTTTGTTAGCACAGTATTAATAAAGTCAAAGTCAACTTGTGTAACTTTTAGAAAACTATCTTACTGTGAACTGGTAACTCGGCTTTTCTTCACCCCTGAAACTTTTTTTTCTCTCTGACTAAGAGATGACAATCCTCCAATCTGTCTTGCTTAAAAAGCTGCCTTTATCGTGTCCTATAGCAAGCCGGGCTCTGTGGAGTATTTCCAAATGTCCTGATGGCCAGTCTGACAGTGCGTGAGTGTGTGGAGGTATCCTGAACAGTGTGTGCCTGTCAGCGCGTGTGTCTCATGGAGACAACCTAGAACCTCTCAGTGAGAGCAATCAGATGGCTGGAGAGTTATAATATCCTCTGAGATGCTGCACACAAGGGGCCTGACTGACAGGATGGAGTCCGTTTTTTTTTTTACCTCCTCTCCACTTTCACCTGCAAAGATTATGAGGCCGGCCTGGACCAATGAGGTGAGGATCAGTCTTTGGGGTGTTCGTGAAGTGGCTTTTACTTAGTGAAAAGAGCCACTGGCTTATTTTGACGTACATGTTTGAAAACATTTGGATTTTTCAGTTTTTAAATACTTTTCCTCCTCATTTCTCCAGCTGTTTATCATAACATACTGCGCCTTTTAGCGGGCCAGTTGGTGAAAAAGACTAACTACAAGTCCAAATAAGCAATCTTACTTCTGGTCAAGTTGATTATGACAAATTCCCCAGTGAACCAAAGTCACTTGGATCTACTTGAGAGTTAAAACAAAGGTGGATCTACCTGAAATTTCAACTGTCAAATGTGTTGCAGGCACAACTCTGAGAAGCAGTAGATCAGAATGTGGCTCTGCTGAACTCGAGCGACATTTACAGCTGGGTAATACTTTTAAGATTCACACATTTTTTTTCACTTTCACATACGCAGACTTGACTTTCTCTGCATTGCATGTGACCTATTTAAGAAAAAGGCAAGGAAATGCACTGCTTTCTTTCACAGAAGTAGATGAAAAGATTGGTAACAATTCTCTGTCAAATATGAATCTACAGACAAGTGTGGTTTAGCTTAGAGCCTGAAAACAGTCTTTTTCATTCAAAAAGTGGTAAAAATCTGCCCAACAGCACATCAAAAGCTCACTTACTGAAATGTTGTGTCTTGTTCTGTTAATCCATACAATGTCTGAAGTGTATAAACAACTTTTTTGCAGTTTTAGAGGGGTTATGTGCAGGACAATTTTCTCGGTTGGCTGCAGCAATGCTGTTTGAGCTGAGCTAAGAGTTTGAGTCAGTTGCCTGATTAAAAAATGTAATATGCAACAGTTCTGCGATAAATGTCTGAAACTAACAACATCTGATGAATATTTTGTTACGTTGTTTATTTACAATGTCCCAAATGTTTCCCAAAATGTTCAAACTCAGACAAATCCATAATTCTAATAATCCAAGTTACCAGCGAGTTTTACTTCATTGCCTGTCACCAACTTCCAGCATTAGCGGAAGTCAGCAAACGAGAATAAAACTTAAATATTTCACCTGTGAACATCTCTGCCTGAATCAGTCAGATAGATTTTCATAAGCAATGGTGGCTATTTAACATCAAAATAAACAAATCCCATGATCCTTCACTCCTTCACGACGATTTGACTGAGAGACCTCTAGCAGCAAAAATTTCATTTTGTTCTTTCAAGTTATGGTACTTTTCTCTTTCTTACAGTTTTATAAGAGTCCTTTCTGTGCCAACTCTTCAAATAAGTGCTTTAGATAATAAGGCAGAACTGGATGTTTGCTTCAACCTGTCAAACAGTCTGACTGCTTGTTGCTAATTGACTCACTTTGAGCAAAGCTGCCAAATTCCCAGATCTGAGCAAATAAGATTTTTGAATGAAAAGGATAACACTTGATAATTCAGCTTGTGCTTTACAGTGAAATTGTTTCAAAATGAATAAGATATCACATCCTACACTGCTACTTTCATGTAGCTACAGAGGAAGAAAACAAGTCAATGGGAGGCACAGGAGCTGTTTTAGAGGAATAGAGAAATAAATTTTACTTGTTAAATTTTCTAAATACGAAGCACTTTGAATGTACAAACTCATATGAACTCTTGTTTTGGTAGCATATTGTTATTCCACAGAAGATCTGCGTTTTCACTATTTTCGCAAACTTTTGCTTTCCACTGCTGCATCCCATAATTAATCATCTTAACAACAAAAACTGAAAGTATGATTTATTTCTCTTCTCCCTCTAAAACGGCCACATTGTTACTTCCTGTCTCCAATAAGAACTATACTGGTATCTGATTCATACAACTAAATTAAAATGTAAATTGTGAGCTGTAATACATATTATCATGAAATGTCACCATAACCACATGACAGGTGGAAAAAATGACTCTCTTTTTCTTACCTATCACAGATAAAATACCCCCCAACTACCACCACCCCAAAGAAATCCCCATTTTCATATACAAACACATACACAGAGCACACCAAGACTTCACCACACACACATTCCTCAGAAAACACACTTTTGCCTTTATTCCCTTTATGAATGTGCGTGTATCTGTGTATGTGTGTGTGCATGAGTGTGTGGTGGGGGGTAGTCTGCAGCCTGTTGTTATTCCTGGTGCTCTGCAGCAGTGCCATGCTCACACACTGCATCCCATTTAAGTTGCAGCTACAACAGCCAAACCCACACACACTCTCTGGGCGACTGTCTCCCTTCATTCATGTTAACATTGGGCTACAAGTCATTTTGTATTCTGCCACAGCAGCTTTCAGCTAATTATGTGTCTCATAAATCATATATGTCCTCTTGGCTAAAAGGAAATAATTAGCATTTCATTAAATGTTCCACACTGAACAAAATCACTCTATAACGGCTGTTGCATTTGGCGCGCCTCTTATAATGTGACCATTACCTCCCATTAACATAATTCCTCTTCGGCTGCAAGAACACAAGAGCTCGTTGACATTGTGCTTTTCCGGGGGCTTACCTGTGCACAGGAGGAGCGCGGTGAGTCCCGCGCACCGGAGCGGCCCCATGTCTCGTTGCTTTGGATTTTTTTTTTTTTCCGGATTTTGGGGGGAAGCCGCCGGTTGAACTCCCTCAGCAGAAAGCCGCACAACAACTTTGCACGCAAATTATCCTCTCTGAGCAGTTCTCCATTTAGAGCAAAACAGTTGTATTCCGTGCGACACCACCTGCCATCAAAGACATGAATGCACGGTCAGTGTCATTCCCCCCACAAAACACAGTTCTTGGCTAGATTTTGGTCCCCTGAGAGGCCAAATGAGGGTAAAAGGAGTCCAGATTTGTCTTGTTAATCTAAAAAAATGTGGATTGATAAAGCACATGCAATGAATCAACTTCGTGCCTATTTGTTGCTGTTTTCTCACTGCAGGCTACGTGTTGATTTAAGTGTTAATTTCTGAGGATAAAACAGGTGTGAAAACAAACAAATCACAGCCTCCAGCACCCAGGATGTCTCATATTTAAAACAAATCTGCGCTGGACATTAAAAAGGATTTGTTATTCGGCTTTTTTCTTACTTGTTAAACGACCACTAGGTACCAAAAAAAGCAGAACAAGCGTCGTATAAAGAAATAGGATTAAGTGTGTGAAATTAATGCAGTGTTGATTTGCTTCTTACCATTTCTCTTAGTGTTCAGGACGCAGCGCCGCGGTCTCCTCCAACACTGACATGTAATGTTAAAATACACCCGTGTCCTCTTATCAGGCTGTAAGATTTTCACCAACGACAAAAACAAGAAAAGTCCTCAACATTCTCTGTTTTCCGAAGAGAACTCATGATCTTTTAATTCTCCTCTTCTCTTTTTTCAAAGAGTGCTGGGTTTTGCAGCGCTCCAAATCACCTGGCTGCAGCGAGTGACGCGTAACAACATGCGATGTCCAGCAAAAAAATAGTCCTCCAACTTTCCACGCGAAGGAGACGCGTGCGCGGAGCGGCGGCGGCGGCGGCGAAGCGGAGTGGATCCCGAGCTGGTGGCGCTCTGCAGCCTGTGGCTGTGGACGGGAGAGTGCTGGTGCACAAACTGAAGGAGGTGGGGGGTGATGGGACGCGCACTCAGGACTGGATTGGCAAATTGGGGGTGGGGGGGTTGCGGGCCTCACGTCAGCAAGTATTGTGCCATCCAATTCCCGACTCATATCACATGGGGATTGCGCCTTTTTTTTTTCTAAGTCTGCAGACCGATGAAAAAACAAAGTTGACGTTAAATTAGAAAGGGGCTCCACATCTCACGATGGAATACGTTTAATTACATTTCTTTTCGGTCGGATGGTGGAAATGAGCATGAGATTGAAACTCTGCAGGAAGATATTAATCACAATTTAACCCGTGAAAAACGGACACTACAGATTTAAATTAGTACTGTATTTACAGTGTCAGCAGCATTATTTTAACACTATATTAAATAAAACACAAGGAGAAGCTTGGAGCTACTTGTCACTTCTAATGTTATCCACAATATACAAACACAGAAATCTAATAAAGTTAAAGGCAGATTTTCTTGACATAATGGTTCCAAACTGTGGATAAATGCTAAACAATGACACAAAACAGCACGCTATAGATTTTTATTTACCACTCCCATAATCTGGATGGATCATCCGTGTCCAGTCAGAGCGGAGGGGGGGAGTGGAGAGGTGCAACCTGTTGTGCCACGGGTCGTTCATGAGAACCAACAGTGCCCCCTAACGGGGCACCTCTGACTGCAAGCCGCTGCCCTCAGCGTGCTTCATGACTCATGACTCAGACATGAGGAGGTGCTGCATAAATATTTTCCTCAGCACAACTGCAGGCTGCACACACCGATAAACACAAACAGCAGTCAGACCGTAGGTGGCATCAGGACGCAGTTAAAACAATAGTGTTTGCTGAGCCGGGGTTGACTTAATAATGTGAACGTCTCAAACATGAAGTAAATAACTAAGTAGGTCACGGTTATGTTTCTTTAAATAGTTTAAGAAAATTCACAAAAACTCTACAGCAAAAAATTAAGAAATCTCCATAAAGGAGCAACATATAGCAAAAACTGGACCTACATAAATCTGCAGCTTCGATAGTTTGGGGACACACAAGAGTCAGATTGTGTGGTTAAAAGTGATGCGACAGAATTACTTTGACATTAATGGATCAGGCTTAAAAAAGAAAAAAAAAAGGAGATCCAACAACTTTCTCTTCAGCCATCCATTCATCCATGCATGCCCTCCCCCGGCTCACTGTTCCTCAAGTGAAGAGTGAACAAGCCATAATGGCACACACAAGCCAGTGACACATTGAAAGGCAGTCAGAGGTGCCACCCTGCAGCTGAGGCCTCTCCACAACGGTGCTAAACACCAATTACAGGCCATCAGCCGAGAAGTGGAGGTACCCTGTGGGTTTTGGAGGAGAGGAGCTTCCTCCCTCGTCGCCTCCTCTGCTACCTGCTTTCTGCTCCACCAGCACCAGCCAAATGAGATATCAGAGGAGAAATAAATTTTTCTGGATCTCCTCCTCAAATGACAGCGCCTGGGGATGCTTCTGGTAACACATAGCCTTCTTTTTAGAGCTAACATAAAACATGTTTGGTGTGTTTTATTGTTGCTGTTTGATATAGGGATCTGACTTAAGCTGCTCTCTGGATCTTGGCGTGTCAGATTTCACTCAAGCTAAAAAAATCCAAGTATATAATTATTATGTTTTTTTTTTCTCTACATGTCATTTATGGAAGCCTTTATGTGTTCTGCGATGTGTTAAGTTGATGTCTAAATAATGGTAAATGAACGCTTTTCAATGCTCTAAATGACAGAAGGTGGTTGAAAGTATTCATGTTAAAACAGCAGCGATCAAAACAGTGTCACCAGCTTGAGGACGCGCTCCTTTAAACGGTGTCTTACATCAGCCTCTCATCATATCACCTCTGCCTCTGCCTATTTTAGTTGGATTGAAAATCCCTTTTTTCCCCTCTCTAACTTCTAATTTCTTTTCACAAAGCTTCCCTCTTATCGTTTTACAGTCACAGAAATATGCAGAGGACACTGTGGGTCTGACCTTTACAATCCTCTCTGGCTCCTTGTAACGCTGCTGATCTAAGAATTTAAGTTTATTGCAGTCAGTATAAGTTCCACTGACGAGAATATAAGCTTGCGTGCCTAAAATGCAGAATTTGAAATGTCTGTCTTGAGCAACAGTGAATGAGCGTATCATCAGACTTTTTGCTTTGTGCTTCTTATCAGTGTTTTTCATTTTTACCCATTTCCCACATTTAAGTCATTTTTTTGATTCCCTCTTCGTGCAGTGCAGCCATAACATACTATTGCAGTGAAATGCATGAACGTATCCGCTCTCTTAGAGGCTGGGGTTGTTTCACAAGACTTAAGTCATTAAGTAGCCTGTTTCACCTAATTAGTTGGTTAGTCTTCATTAAATATCCTCTAGAAAATTTCTTTTTAATAGTTCCCAAAGTGAGTGTTTAATAAGCTCCTGATGAAAGAGGCAAAAATAGACTTAAAACAGATCTGTGTAGAAAAACTGCATGTGACCCTGCACGAATATACATCATACATCATAGCTGGGACAATTTTGGACCAGTTTACTTCCTGGTGTGCAGAGTTGTTTTTTTTGGATGTTGCTCGTTGACTCCGAGCACCTCCAGCTTTCCTTTGGGACAGACTGTTACAGCTGCATGCCTCTTGGCAGCCGCTCAGTTTACAAAATATATAGGAAGACGTTTGAGCTGACTTTGTAGAATTTGCTCATAATATAAAAATTTCTCAGCCCTCCCTTAACTTAATCACACAGGTGGGGGGAGGGGGAGGAGGGTACATGAACCAGGGTGGCATAGGGGATATGAACAAAGAGATTTTATGGCAGCAACATTTCCCACTTAACATCATTATTGACATGAGGGGAGTGAGTATATTTACTTGTAAAGTCTCAGCGCCAGACCTTCATCAAGCCAAATGATTGATATGACTGATCACGCAAGCGATGGTTTTAGCACAGAAACACTGCATAGAAATACAAAACAGGTTAGACAGTGTGCAGGAGTTTGTTTTGCAGTGTCTTAATCTACCTGTCCTTCTCCTACGCACCTGTCTCTTAAAATAGACGTGCAAGGAGTCTTTTTGTTCCACATACTGTGTGTTTTCATGTGTTTTCATGTATTTTCTTCTTTCTTCCTTCTTCTTATAGAGCATTCCAGCTCTGAGCCACTCTCTTGCCTTTTTAGCCTTTAACGATATGCTTCTAGGACTATGTTAAACACTGAAGGTTTTGCTGATTTCTTAGTCATTGAATGCATCATTCTTCTCTCAGACAGATCTTCTGTTTGAAGCAGCTGTAATCAATATTGATATAAAAATGGTGTATTATGCAAAACCATTTGCTGATCATGACAAACCCATGGAGTCTTTAAGTCACTGTTTTGGATCAGTGTAGTTTCTGACTGCAGTTTAAGCGGATAAGCTCAAAAACAGAAATCATGTCATCAAATTGCAGACAGTCTTTGGCCACAATGTGCTTGGTGTTACCTTTTGGTTCTCTCATTACTGTTTTAAACCAGGAATGTGCAAATGAAATCAAATCTGGCCTGTTCTCACAGTTTTTTTCCCTTTACCAAACACAGTGTGCTTTAATCAGCAGTGTGCACTGAGTGGTCAGTCAAAATTTTTTTTAAATCTCTGCTCAGACTGTGCCCAGACTGCCGTTCGCCTGTTTCTGGTGAACATTTTGTTTTGAGGAGCTTAAGAGTGTGACCTTTCTCTCTGCTCCCAACGCTACTTTACAAGCTCCTCCATCTGGCATGGTCACCATTAAATGAACAAACCTCGAGTCGCAGTGAGAATATGAGCTCCTAGCTCTGTATTTGACCGCACTCTGACAGTCTTGGACAACACACCGTTTTTTTTCTTTCGATCTATTTTCCGTATACTGCTGGCATTACAGCTGAAGAGCCTGAGATCTGTTGGTTAACAGCCGATGTGCCATTTCCTGGGGTTCCATGCGGTAAGTGGTGTTTTCACTTCAGCTTGTCTGGGCATTTATGCAGCTATGGGAGAAGCATCTCTTCCACCAGTGACCCCATACATCAAAACACAGCAACACAGGAGAGAACAGAGAACAAATCTGAAAGGGCTGAGCTTGAAGGCTTGCAGAAGTTTTGCATTATCACATTGGTCTCCCTCTATAAATGTTATATTTAGCAGGTTAGTTGGAGGCCCAGCTGCACTGTTAAGTTTTTACAGCTGAAGGTTTTACAGTTAACTGTTGTCTTCATAATGCAGTAGATATTGAGCTCACCTACGTAAAGAGTGAAAAACAGAGCAGAGGAATGACTCAGTAGATGCACCACTTATATTATTAAACCTATTTTCTCTCTCCGTGTCTCCCTCATACATACACGTTAATTAAGGGACATTACTGGAGGCTGACCTGATTAGAGATTTTACAAGAAAATTGTTCTGTGCCCTTCTCACAGCAGGAGCAACGCAAACAAAACAATATCATAATGTGCTGATGAATGAGAGCGGAAAGGCAGATGCACAATGACAGCGATATGCTATGAATAAAAGATCAGATGCTGCTGTGAAACACGTCTTCCTTCACAATGTGATGCACTTTTTAGATATTCCTCAAAGCACATGAAGGACCGGAGAGGTCAGAGACGAGACGGCGTCACCGCGATTCGCCGTGTAATGAGCACAGTTGGAAAAAAACCTTAGTGGAGTAAACATGTTGTCAAAGATGCAGTTTATC
Source organism: Acanthurus lineatus (assembly GCA_029814665.1). NCBI lineage: Eukaryota > Metazoa > Chordata > Actinopteri > Acanthuriformes > Acanthuridae > Acanthurus > Acanthurus lineatus. The sequence goes on along the minus strand of JAPZDV010000011.1, from coordinate 9,609,888 downwards.
TTCATCAAAAAGTTTTCCATTGGTACAGTAAATGCAATTATTTCATGCGTCACAGATGTAAATCTGTGCTGGGGAAGATTCTGCAACTTGCAGTCGAGCAGCTTTTGAGTTGCAGGTTTATTGTATGTTGCAAAATTCTTGCCAGCGTGCATCTTGGCATCACTGAGCCCTCAGAAAGCCACAGCTTTCACCTCCCTACATGATGTACGTGCAAAATGCTAATTTCTGAGTGTCTGGCAGGTTTTTATTATTACATGGCATAACAGGACCTCTCAAACAAAGGTTCTGGTTAGCATTTTAACAACCTTTCAACATCTGGGCTCCAGGTATTGAGGTGCAAAGTGGAAACAAATGCTGGTTTCAGAAGTGTTTTATTCTCATTTCAAAGTTTTCTTTAAATGAGAATGATATCTGTCCTGTTTGATTTGCCGACTCTCAGAGTTAACATTGCTAAAAGTCAGTTTAGCTCAAAACAGGTTCCACATATCTGAAAGCAGCAAAAGTAGAAAAAGTAGAAAAGGAGTGTTGAATCAACTGATCTCAGTGTGCTATCAGGTTTTAAATCGTTTTCCCCTTAGCTTCTGCCTGTCTTAAAAGGCCCACAGAACAAAAATTTAAGATCAGTTGTTGGATGTTTCCCACTTCAATGCAGCTTGGAAGACATTTCAGAGTTCTCTCTTTGTAATTTTTGCTTGTATTTGACTTGTTTTCATCAGAAAAAGTCGTCATAAATCTTTCACGCTAATAATTCAAACATTACTGTTTCATCTCCAGCCTGTGAAGGGCTCCACCTGCCTGCCTGCATTGTCTACGCTGAAAATGAACCTTAACACTGCACCAGATCATCCAACCTCCCAACTCTGTGTTAAACTTCATGTAACTATGGAAACAGTATCCCTTGTGTGGTGCCATGTGATGAGTAACCTCTGACTTAAACTTACAGTATGTAACAGGTTAACAGTAAAGGTTCAGTGTGTAGGATTTACAGGGATCCATGTGTAGATGTCAGAAAGATAATATGATTTTCATAAGTATGTTTTGATTTGTCTATAATCAACTGGAAATAGGAATCCTTTTATTTTTATTTCTTTGGAATAAGTCTTTTTATTTTTTTCCAGTGGGAATGGGTCCTCTTCCACAGAGTCTGCCATGATGCTCTGCAGTGTTTCTACAGAAGCCTAAAATGGACAAACCGAACACTTGCTCTAGAGAGGGCACTTTTTTAACTGTTGTACCATGGTTCAGAATCAGAATCAGAATCATAATCCTCTTTAACATTTGGAAGGTTAGGGTGAGTGGGGGAATATTTAGTCCAGTGCAGTGTGCAACTTTGCTGCTAAATCCTTTGTTTGTTTGTTTTTTAAGATAATGGTGCATTTCATTTCGTCACCTGTTGCTAACCTCCACAATAGGACCAGTCAGAGAGTGATGAGTCTGAGTCTGCAAATGTAACATGAATAAAACTTTAAGTGATAAAACTTCAGTGCTTTACCTCATCGACGCACATCCCTCCCTGAGTCCGTCAGAGAGATTTTCATTTGCAATGTTGGCTGTTTGACAATAAAAAAACTAATCCCATGTTCCAACAGTACTTCACAACATCATCAAATTACATCATTTGTTTTCATTGTTTTTAGTGAGAGACCCATAGTGGCAGAAATTACATATTTTGCTTTTCAGAAAGGGTTTAACTGACACAAAATTTACCTGCATTACCTTGTCAGAGTACAAACATTATACTGCAGGTTGTGCAAAAATGATTCAGTTAAAAAAGAATTTATTCTGCTGCATTTTTCAGCTCTGCCTCTTCCATTATTCTCATACATCTGGACACTTTGTTTTGTGTTATAGATAATAATAGATTGTTTGTGAAAATAATCACAAGGAAATCACAGAGCACACATGACAACCTGATTGGCATCATAACACATATTACTATAATTGATTTCTATATCACAGTCAGTTTGCCCCTAATGTACATTTTTTTAAACAATTGAAAACGTCTGTAATTATGGCTTAACGTTGTTGTCTCGCTGTCTGTTTATTTGTCTTTAATTGTCTCTTTTTCTGCTTTACTCACAAACACACACACACACACAGACAGACTGTGTCTGCATCCTACTGTGAGATAATTTGGAGGAAAGATTTCTCCTCCTTAGATTGTACCTTATATCTTATTAGTATTTCTTGAAGATACATCAGCTGGTTCACACACAGAGCATGTGTTCTCTTGCAGGCAAAGACACTGAAGTATTGATTAGCTGTATTGCATCCTTGCCACAGCCACTGGGCAGACTTGGAGCAAGACTGTTAGCTGATCTATATTGATTAATAAGGACAAATGTAGGCAGGATAGGCCATTACCCCAAATAAATACTTCTTTTGTTGTCTCGTCACATTTTCTGCATTAATGTTTAAAGCCTTTGAGTTTTGTCAGGTGGGTGGTGGTGCTCAGTGCTGCAGAGTGCACAATGCATCTCACCCAGTGTGGACTTGGATCATCCCCCTGCAACCCTCAAATGATAAGCAGTTATAGATAATGGATGGATGGATGGAGTTTTATGGGTTTGCAGTGAATCTCCCACAGACACTCCTACTGCATTTGTTTTATTATCAGTCCTTAAATGGGACACTTTAAGGATGACAAAGCACAACTGGGAGATAAAATAATGGGGAAAACATTGACAGAAGGAAAATTATGATTGTAAAAATTAAAACAGACTTGTCAGCTCTAAAACAGACTGATGACCAGATGGTTAGATATAAGTAAATACTTTATTCCAGTGGTCCAGCAGTTTTGATATGTCTTTAGAATAAAAAAAATGATTATATAATACAAACAAATTCACAGTCACAAGTGCAGAAACAAGAGGATTCATGCCAGTAATTTACCACCTCCTTCATGAGCACTCCTCTCGCAGCACCAGCTGCGTTCTCTGGCTGATGTCAGGGTGGAGTAATTAACATTTATCAGTCTCCTAGAGAGACCTTTCCTCCACAAGGCGAGAATGATGTGTAACCCGCCATGGTCTTTACTTGCCCACTGCACTGCTCCCTCAGCCATTACCAGCAACAGGCAGTCAGGCAAAGAGCACGGATCAAGGCTGAACTGTCATCAGCTGCCATTATTCGTTGTAGAGCACGGTAATACTGAGTGACCGACCAATTTGATGTGGCAGGCTCAGCTTGCAAAGTTCATGACCAGCGATATGGCCATTAGATCTAATGTCCACCGGCATAAGTGATGGTATAAAAAAATGAAAAAAGGCACTGGCTGATCATTATCATTTCTGAACAAAAAAATGAGTCTTTTACTTGAAGCTCATGTTGCCATCGGTGGAGTTAATGGATCCACCACATCTGGTCTTGCCTTAGAGAACATTTCAGGATAATAATAAACTCTGATCCTTTTTACCTGTTGTAGCTGAAGTCTACTCTGAACAGAGGAACTATGGAGTCTGTGAAAGGGACTCTTACACCATAATACTGCCTTTTTATCTTAATAATAATGACTACTTCTCTTCATTCATTATTCTTCTTCACTGACACAAAGATGTTCCACTGAATGTTCAGGTTACTGATAAATAATTGAGCTGATAACCAAAGATTACACAGCCTGTCAGCATCTTCCACACCAAGCCATGCTTGGCTACCCAAAAGGTAGATCAGAAAAATCCCTAGCTCCTATTTATTAATCTTAGTAATGTAATATTTACTTAAAAAAAACATTCTCAGCTAATCTGCTTCATCAGAAATGTGTGAAGGTGTCCTGATCAAACTTTCAGCGGTTTTGGTTAATAAAAACAATCCAACAAATCCACCACTTACCAATTTTTTATTCATATGTTCCTAAATTCTGGTTAAAGCACATGAGTTTTTTTTTCTCCAAACAAGTAACAAAAATCCAGAACTATCTCATGTTAAATCGCTATCAGTTTTTCAACAGGAAAACTGTGTGCACGTTGGACCCAATGACTCAATTTTAGAAGCTGTTCCAGAAAACAGATTTTCAGGGTCTTTTAGGCTGTTGAAGTCATCTATACCAGACTGTCCAACTGCACCGTGCACAGTTTATTTATGTTTGTGTGTCAATATTTACAGTGCACGAAACATAAACCAAGACTCTCTATTGCGTCGATAGGCCCATCAAAGATCCCATCAATCCTGTATATACATGTATATATATATATGTGTGTACGTGTGTGTCTATGTATGTATGTATAAAGATTATGTCTTGCCTAGGAATCCCCAGCTTTGTAACTTCAAAGACATATGGAAAATGTTGCTGTGTATCGTTAAAAATGCTTGGTTTTGTGGATTGAGGCAAGAAGCAAACAGTTATTTGAAATACTTGTTGTCTGCTTGTCAGCCCTCTTACCTCGCTGTTATGCCCCCTTTCTTCTCCTGATGAAAAAATGAGCTCATTTAATGTAATCTTAGTTATGCTACTTTGATATGTATTGTTGATATTTTGATATAATGTTAACATGTTCTTGGTTGGCAAAAATCTACAATTCCAACATGTTATTCTGACATTGCAGCTGTTCAGGTTGAGCTTCATGGCATGCAGCAGTAAACAGCCTTTGAGGCTGAATGCTCATTTACAAATATGTAGAGAAATCTGATTTCTGCTGCTGGTTCATGAGCATAAAAAGGTCAGTCCAACACTCTCATTGTCACATCGATTAGCACAACGGCATTAGGAAGTAGCTGCTGGCTAAGCCCAAATGAATCATTAAACCTAATATTTAGATGCTCCTCTCACTGTACAAACTGCTGCATATCTCAGTTCAATTATCATTAAAAAGTGGCACCCTTCAGATGGATGGTCTGTGTATTAATTTAGTCATTACTGTGAAAATCAATGTTTAGTGTTCAGTGTTAACAGTTAGCAAAATCAGACAGAAGCGTGATAATTAATGCCACTCTTTTTCCCCACATTGACAAATGCATGCAGAACTCTGAAATCTGATGTACAGGGAGAAGAAAAAAAAAGAAAAACAAAATAAACCTTTGGAAGATTTCACAATAAAAACCCCACATTTGAGTTTTATTTAAGTATATTCACCTGAAATGCACCTAATTTTGTTGAGAGAAATTAAAGAAAAACTGCATTAATTAAACAGACTAGCATGGGTATCATTTTTAGCCACAAAGTGCCCGCCACCTTCTGAATTAATGTATAATCTTCCAGCCATTAAATTACATCTTAAGACTTCATACACCTTGAGACGGAGACAGTCGTCTTCAATTAGAAACGTGCTTGATGAATCATTGTCATGAGGTCATTCACAGAGTCATAAAAAGAAACTTAACATTTTATAACGTCAGACAAGAGAGGATAATCATCAGTATTTGATTTGTATGCAAGGCCAGTCAGGCACACTGACAGTGTGACTGCAACTACCGGGGATGGACGGCTACCTGGAATGTATGTTAATACCGTTCAGCAACCTGACAGCATTATAGAGGTGCTTCTCCCTGCACAGGGGAGGAAAACTGATTGTTTTCTGTTCGCACAGCATTTGAAATGGGGGGAAAAAAACAGGTAACATATCTGGTAAAAGATCAGCAAGAGACCTGGCGAGAGACTTTTCCCAGAGCAAAGAGATTTCCTTTTCAGCCTCGTGGCACAGAGAATATCGCTGTTTTCACCCAGGTGGCTAAAACCCCTTTACTGTCTCTGTAATCCCACCCTTTGCAGCACTGCCAAACATCAGCTCCCGATTGCAGTCCCTGGCTAAGTGGGATAGACAGCAACAGATTGCCTTGCAGCCCATTTACCTGCAGTACTAAAGGCCTCTGTGATCCACTCAGAGCTATTTAGAAGGCTAACCGCAGCACGCTTTGCCTGTTACCTCCAGTTCAAATCAGGGATGCACCCCCCAAAAATTGAATCACTAGCCTTTACAATTACTTTCCACCCCTGGTGGTAACGGATAAACACTATCTGTGATAAAACAAAGAGCACACTGATTCCTGAGCTATGTATGATTAAAATACATGCATCTATGGAGGGTTAAATAGATTCATTTGTGAGGACAATAATATAATATAATATAATATAATATAATATAATCTAATCTAATCTAATATAATATAATATAATATAATATAATATAATATAATATAATATAATATAATATAATTATATTTTTCAATTCTGTTTGGCTGCAGGGTATCTATTAATAGCCTGTTAGAGGACACCTATTCTAAATTAATGTGCTGGCTCAGCCGGTATCTGTGTGTAGTTCACGTTGACATAAGAATTAAATTAAATTAATAAAATAATAATAATGTCTCATTTTCCTTCAATGCTTTATCATTGCTCAGTTTCCCCACAATGCTTCACCTTCTGTAAACCACAAGATGGCAACTGTAGCACAAGTGGTAAGAAGTACTTTGCCCTTCTGAACCTATTAAAACTTTGCATCACATGAGTGATTATCTTTAGGCAGCTAGTCAGATTTCATTAGATTTTGATTCAAATTTTGCTTATTTAAGAGATATTTTTTTCACCAGATTTGCAACATAATATCTTTTCTGATAGTTTGGCAAATTTCACCAATCAAAGGCACTGTCGTACTTGTGAGTATTACATTGCTACCATTAGCAAACCCTGTGTAGACAGTGATCACAAAAAACAGCTTTTATCAAACAGGATCCTGATTGTTACACAGAAGCATGTGACATTACTTTTTCTACTGCCCTTCCATTTTAAACCAGTGAAAACAGCACAGATGCAAAAATAACATCAGATACCTTTAATGTGACCAAAATCCGTTCAAAGGCATAAAGTAGTGTGTTGAGTGAGGACCACATAGCTGACATAAGAGAGAGAATATGTGTTTAAAATTTGGCATCATCGTGCATCTCTATTATTTGAACAATACTGTTCCAATCAAAACTGATAACAGCTTCAAAATACAATTGGTGGGTTTACTTGCACAGTTGCAATCAAGCTTTCGTTATTGCTAGATTTAGTTTAAGATGAGATTAAACCTGACTATGTTTCTGGCCCAAAAGTGTCCATTCAAAAATGTGTAGTTTTTGCTCAAGCACCTGGCACAAAGATACATCCCTGACTGTACTCTCTTCAACTTTCTGGCTTAAAGACACCACTGGACCAGTTCTAACTTACAGAACATAAGCTCAACTACTCAGCCAATTTTAGGCAACCAAAGGTTAAACACACCTTGGTAAAGTGACCCCCAGCTGCACTGTTCAGATATGTTAGTCCTACTTTAAATAAATTGACTTAATCTGATTTCAATTGCAGTTACATGTTTATATGAATTTCAAAAATCCAGTTTTAGCCGGACTTAAGTAAAAAACACCTTTTCTTCTAATGTGTGTGCAAGGATCATTGAAAAATAATGGAAACAATCAAGTGCATGACGCTAAGCTGAAGCGGGTTTTTTTCTTCAAGTAAAATTACAAAACATGGCCACTCATGGAGAGAGTGCTGTTTAGAGACAGTTACGTTTCTGGTGAACGCGTCCTTGAGTGGGCATTCCAGTTTTTTCATGCTACTAGAGGCAGAGGAGAAGAGGCCCTCGTAGACAAATGAAATGCTGAAGGCAACAGCAGAGAAGGTCAGCGAAGTGTTTATGTGGCTGCTGCTGCTGTTGCATGAGCTCTCACATACACTTATAATCAGCGTTGTCTCAGCGTGTTCCTGACCATCTGGTTGCTTGTGCAATCCGATCACAATCTGTGTCCTGTGTGCATGTGCAGTTTGGGTTTTTTCTCATCATGTGGTCACATGCAGATTTCAATCCAGTTGCCTGAGATGAATTTTAATGATCTCTAAAAATTGCTTCTTTGCTTATGTCATATGCTTGATAACATGGGAAACAAAACTAGGTCTGATGATACACGCTCTGTATGCATTTGCATCCAGTTTTGAGATACAAAGTGTGTCCTGAAACCACAAATTCTCCCAAAAGGAGATGTTATTAAAAAAAAAAACCACTAACACGTTTCTGTTTGTCTAGACAGGCTGATTCAAGGCCTACAGTCCACTAATCACGACATCAAACAGTATCAGATGAAATGTCCGAGCGTGTAAGCGATGGCCTGCCAAAGTGTTTACACTTTAGTCACAAGATATGTCATAGTGACATATGAAAGTGCTTAAACTCAAGGAGGCGCTTGGGCCGATGAAGAGGAGGCTGGAGAGGTGCTCAACTGCATGACCAGCATGTTTGTTATGAGACCAGAGTGGGACTCACTGCAGCAGCATAAAGAAAGAGGAGCTCTATTGCACATTAAAGTCTGGAATGTTTTACAGAGGGTAATAAAGCGGCCGGCTAATCACATTCGCCAGGAGTGCACTATCCTTCAGCGAATGACCATGTGCAATCATCAAGGTTTAGCTTCATAAATAGTATATATCTTTCTTCTCTTTCCTGGCGTGTGGGGAGAGAGGGTGAGCAAGGGTTTGCTATTGCTGTAATAGATTTTAAGTGTTTTTCTCATCTCAGCTGATACAAATGCAAATTATTTTGATACAGCCATGCTTGATCTGCAAAAAATTTGCCTTAGCTGTTGCTTTAGGAGCATAGTTTTGTCACAGTTTAGAATAAAAAAGCATAGTGGTGTTGTAAGTATCAGACATGGAGGCTCATATTAAATGTATGCTCATTTAAAATCTGGTCTAAGTTTAGAAATAATAAAAAACATTCCTCTGCTTTTTCAGGGTAAGAGATATTGGCGCTTAGAGCTTCAAGCTTATCAGTCAAGGTTTTTTAAACCTAATTATTACCTGATATCAGCTTAAACCTTCTCAGTGTCCAGAGTCCATGTAATAAGGAGGCACCGTCAGCTCATTAGCAAACAAGTTACCATGCGACTCCCCATGTCAACCTGACATAAAAAGCAGCCAGCCCAGCCTATTGTTTAGTCAGCACAGCGGTGACACAATCACATATGGATGTATTTTATGATTCATTCGGCTCAGGAGGACTCGGGGCAATTAAGAGTCTCATTCATTACGAGGAGCATCCTGCTGAATAGTAAACAGGGGCTCTTCAGGGAGGAGGATGAAACAGGTTTCCTGCTTGACTGACACGAACACAGGAGCGAGATTTAATTAGACACTTTATTCAGCATCCAGAGCAATTACCTTCACTGGTAACACTTTCTTTTCACTGCCTCTTTTTAGTTATTTCAGCCTGTGTAATAACTTATAGATTTCTTCTGTTTGTGTGTTTAAATTGATGTTTTAAAATATCTTGAGAGAGTATTAAAAGGTCCAGTGTGTAGAATTCAGGGTAATCTATTTGCAGTATGTGGCAAAAAATAAATATAATATTTAGAAGTAGGTTTTTATTAGTGGTTAGTCACCAAAATAAGAATTATTATATTTCAGTTATATTATTATTATTATTTCAGTGCCTTAGAATGAGCCTTTTATATCCACATGGAAGCTATGGAAGCCCAGAATGGACAAACCAAACACTGGATCTAAAGAGGGTCTTTTTAGAAGTTTCACTGACACTGTAGGTTCACTTACATGCACAGACGGGGGGGTTAAGCAAAGGAATATTCAGTCATATGCAATTTGTCACCAACGTCACCACTGGGTGCAACTAAATCATACACACTGAACCCTTAGCATAGGCTGTAGAAATATATGGAAATGTAGTTAATTTCTGTCTTTTATCTGATATTAAATATCTCTATTTCTTAGTTTTTTCCCTTTATGTGTCTTAAATAGTGTTTTTCTGGTGACTAACATTAAGTTTCTTTTGATTTTAATTGAAGCAATTCACCAAGTATCATCTGTAGTCTTCAAAGCAAAGCTTAGTATAGAATCTGACCAAGGGTGCTGAATTAATTACAAAAGCGGGGGATTATTGTCGTTTTAACCCTCCTATTATCCTTGGGGTCAATTTGACCCCATTCAATGTTTATCATTCAAAAAATAATAGTTAACTTATTTTTTTTGGCTTCATATTTCATGACTTTTCCTAATTTGATGGGTACAATTGATTAACCATAAAATTATCATGATGATATTTTTACATTGTGCTGTACACATATTGCACGCATCAGTGTTCCTCTGGGGTCAATTTGACCCCAAGCTGTTTTAGCTGTGTAAAACTTGTCTTTCTGTGTGTGACCCATGTGT
>JAPZDV010000011.1:9573783-9599653 GCA_029814665.1 Acanthurus lineatus | reverse complement strand
GTTATTTATGTATTCAACAAATAAACAAAGTGCCTGACACAAAAACTTGGTCAACAATTTTCTGTAAATCATTTTCTTGAGGCAAATATCCCCTGGGGTCAAATTGACCCCAAGGGTAAAATGTGTTAGTAATATTTAAGGATAATAGGAGGGTTAATAGAAAGTAATTGACCTTATTCCATCATTTTGTGAGCAACTGTGATCTGATTTTCTGCTGCACATGGTGTGAGACTGTGAACAGCAGAGCACATTAAAAGGAGTTAGTCACCTGGCTGAGAAGTTGGAGGTTGCAGCCTGTCGCCTGCAGCTCTTCATCTAACAGCTCACTGTGTCTGCTCCTTGTTCCATTAGTCCCTGCCATATTTCAAACTGATCTGCTGTCAAAAAATGCCAAAAATCACCCTCGTCTTGTTTTGTAGATCAGAGCAGTAAGCGCTAAATGCAATGAAACATTATAACTCCTGTGACTGTTTCAAAACAAAAGCAATCTCAAGTTTCACCAGTTAATTTTTTTTTTTTTGGTAAATCTGCTGCAGAAAGTAGTGTTAACTGTGTTTTTATGTTGTTGTTTTTGCTGGTTTTAATACTGTGTTGTGCTGTCTTAATGCACTATTCCTGTTATTATGGTTGCAGAAGCATGCACTGTATTTCAATAAAGCCTGATAGCTTGGTTCATTTATTCAGTCTTGCTCGGTTTATGAATGATTTAAAAGACAGCACCGAATTTTATGTTACATTAAGCATTTGTGCACCTTTTCTTTTCTGTCTTCCTCATGCAAAATGTGATCTCTGCTTGTACCTAACAAGTGTGCTTAACCTAACATGTGAGGTTAAGTAGTGGATTGAAAGTTTTTAATCTGTGGTGTGACTTTTCCTTTCCATTCACCTTCCACGCAGTTTTCTTCACCTCCGCTCAGCCTGTTAATGCCTCTCTGATGCCTCTTTGCTCTTCATCCCCCCTCTGCAGCCTCCCCCTCCATGGGGGACAAAGCTTTCTGTTCCCTGAGCATTTCTTTGCCTCTGGCTTTCGCATCAATGCACATCTGTTGCTTTCTTTTTGGGCTGAAAAATTCATCTTTTTAAAGTAAGACCCCCCCCTCGCCCTCTGCTTTTTAATCTGCATATAATGCATCCTTGACACATCCACTTGCCTTGTTTTCTGTTATTCATTTCTTTTTCTCAGTGCTCGCTGCTGCTTGTTTAGATTTGTTGACATTTAATTGTGGTTCGAATGTTGTCCTTTGGTGACTGACTTAAAATTGGCTTTTGAATAAAACGTATTATTGTGGAGTGGTTGTATTATAATGGAAATATTTGCATTTGCATTGTTAAGCTCTGGAACACTACGAAACCATTAAGTGTTTTCTTTTTTTTTTTAAAGATTTTTTGAATGGTAGTGATCTGTGACCCGCTGCAAGGCAAAAACAAAGGCATTCTTATTCTCGTCCGGAGTTTGGCTCGAGGATATCAAGACTTGCAGTGGATAAAGAGATGCTTTGATTGAAGAGAAAACTGTGTATAAGAAGATTGACTCCAGTAGCAAACTCAGGCTTCATTTGCATATGTATGCATTTGTAAACAGCAAAAATATCCCATTTAAATTTCTCCAAAGCACAATATGACTCAGCATTTTCTTTACAAAAGGATGCTTCTCCTTAAAAAAAAAACACACCAAACTAACTGATACCTGTGCTAGTGTTTAAAAGCAGGAACAAAATGACAGTTGTCAGTGTGCTGTGCTGCCGAAGTGTCCCAGTATAGCTTTTCTTTTCAGTAAACAGTACAAAACGGATAGAGTCATTTTCCAAAATGTTACAACGATACATAAAACACACCAACATGGTTTGGCATCAAATTCATTGGATCCAAAGTGCAGGAAACAGATCTTCATGTTGTGCTCTTGTGTAACTTGCCAATGCCTTCGGCTGAGTATCACACAACTTCTCGTAGGAGGTTTGGACTTTTCAGCAAAAAAAAAAAAAAAAAAGAGTAAAGGCAAAGCATATTTTCCAAATATTCAAATGTGCATCATAATAGCAGAGTTCAGAGCAGAAGAGCTGCATCTACAGACAGGCATCATTACAGAGTGAACAATTTCTCCTCCAGCAATCATTAGAGCCACATGGAGGGAAAAGGCTACAGCGAGAGTTGCACCTTCCTCCCAGCGGGGCGTCCATGATTAAATCATATCATATGCACAATCTTGCACAAAAGGTTACTGAAAAAAAACTGGATTGACACTGGATGTAAATTGAACCTAGAAATTGGATCCCAGCCTAAGACTTTCCCAAACGGTGAGTCAAGTATAATGAAGAGAATTTTTTATTTCACCACCTCTTGTTAACAGAAAACTGTCACGTAAAAAGCTCCGCTGAGGAGAAAATAATCCAACTGTCTTAGAAAAGACAGTGTAAATCTTAAATGACAAGCAGCGGCTTCGGGAGATTGGGCAGGAGACAGTTTGAGGTACAAAGGGATAATTGAGGGCATGGAGGTGTCAAAGCCACCTGCCAAGTTAAAGGATTTTCTTTTTTTTTTCCTTCCTTTTTTTTTTCTTACCGACTTGCATCATATTCAGTAGTCATGTAAATTATTGCTCGGATTGGTACGTGACATTTTGCTAGCAGACTGATCTGGGAATGCAAGGACGTCGCTTGAATCAAAGACCAACAAGACAAACAAGTCATTAAAAACTGCAGCGCTCATTGCTGTAAAATATAACAAAGATGGAGAGAGATTAGAGCCAGAAAAAGGTGGAAATGATTCAACAGAGGGCAAACAAAAGGACATGAACATGAAGAAGAGAAAATTTAAAGACCTAACATTAATTTAAAGAAGCTAATGTCGTGACTGCAGTGCAAACAAGGCCAGATTGATGCAGGCAAAATGATTGAGAGGGGTCAGCATACAGGAAGAAGATGAAACAGTGCTCTAACCCATCCATGATCCTGACTTCTCTCCACTTCTGCCGTGCATGGCAACAAAATGCATTTCACAGTGATCACATCAAAGTGGCCCGGATGTGTTTGGTCTGGAGCCAGCAGAATGGATGAGGCCGGCTCTGATATGCCTCGACTCAGCGGTGGGCTCTGCAGAGTTGGCATCGGCTCCAGAGCAACTCTGCCCTCTAGCTGGTGAAGCTCCGAGCCAGACAGGCATGAGCTTTTTTTTTCCACCCCTCAGGAAGTTACTCATATTACTTGGAAAATGACTGTAATGAAATAAAAATGAAGCCCAATAAAGTGGGGAAAAAAAAAATTATTTCACTCTGTTTGACAGCATTAAATATTCTACATCAGGGTTTTTCCGGCTCTTCATGGGAGCAATATTCCAACTCAGCACTGCATGTTTTTATGGCTTCGTCATTTCTTCAAATTCAATATATCCTCAATGTGTTTTTCTGCATTATTTCATACAGTTTCCCAAAAATTCAGCTCAACATAGTTGGCATCTTTGGAAACTTTTGGATTTCCACTCGAATTTAAGATAAAACTTTTTGGGTTTGAACACAGTTGAGCTGCACAGCATGAGTTTACAGTGACTTTAGATATGAAGGAGGAAAATAGGGAAAAAAAGGTGTCATTCATGGCAAGAGTCTGGGTTGGTTTGACACCGGCAGAGTCAGTGTACCTCTGGCTCTCAACTCAGCAAAAAATGTCAAGTGCTCATTTTCTGAATCTTGACTTTTTTTCTTAGATGCCTTCATTTTCCGTCAATTAAAATTAAGATATTAAAAGTTGTGTGCAGACATGAGTATTGACATCATGGATTTAGTTTTCTTCAGCACTGCAGGGTTTGACTAAAGATCAATCATTAGTGTGTGCGAGCAATGTGAGTGAGTCTGAGAGAGAAGGAGACCAGACAGACTAACAACCAGCCAGATGTGAGGCAGAGAAAAACAGGGAGAGACACAACACTGCCATGAGTAAGTGCCTCAATTAGAACAGTGCTATTAGTTAATATGGGTCATTTTCCCAACTGTGTTTTAGACATAAATTACATTGTGCCATTCGTAATCCCTCTGTCAGGAAGATTTATAATTGACACTGACTCCTCGACCTCGCGAAGACATTACATGTCATCTAAGAAGAAAGTTGTAGTAGTAGTAGAGGAAGTAGTAGTAGTAGTAGTATTCTGTGAAAATATCAAATATTAAAATATTTATGCATATGGTAGGAGAAAAAATAGTTTAAAAGAGCAGATTCAAGGGGCATATTCAAAGAAACTTAAGATAAAAAATGTCAGAGATAACAAGTCTCCATGAAGCTATAAATATATTAAACTGACTTCTGGTGAGAATTTGTGGCTCTGAAATCCTGTTTTCAGTCCACTGAGTGGATATGATGGACTTTTGCATCTACATTATTCATAAGTGCCAAAGCTGTCAGCAGAAAATTGCGTTATTCATACCGAATTCAAAAGATGAAAAGATATCGCGCTGTGATGGAACAATGTGTAAAGTCCTTCGCTATAATACAAAAGTCAAGGTAAATGAACAGAAATAAAAGTGTGTGTTCAAACGAACATCCCATTCAGATCAACCCAACAGCAACTGTCAGACACGTGCTTTGGTGGCACTTCCTCCAAGATCGAGTCTCTTTTATGTAAATTATTCCAAACTAAAGACCAAGAAAGGCAGCATTCACAGGTTAATACTGTTTTTTCAATTAATGTAGTTATTTCTGTTTCACTTTTAGTCCCATGTCTTCAGTCTCAGTGGGGGACGCCTGTGTTAGAGACTTTCAAAGAGAAACACCTGCTGTCATACCTGAGGGCATTACAAGGGTTGGAGAGGGGAAAAACACCAATGAAACATCATTAATAATGCTGTAAGATAGCAGACAGAAAACATGTCATAGGTGAGGAACACAAATAACTCATAAAAATAAGGTGAATACCCACTTCTCTGACTTCACTGAATGGTATCTTAACATAATGATAATAGCCCATTACGAATTCAATCAAAATAAAGTCATTATGTTGATATGCTGCACAGCAGTTAGAGCGATGATAAGGTTTTCTACTTTTCTAACAGATTTCAGATATCAGTCTGTTTGTCTGTAAGCGTCTGTAACTTTTTTTCTCTACATCAAAAGAGCTCAACAAATCTTGAATAGATTGCTTTGAAATTCATCATTTCCAGATGAAACATCCAAAGGACTGCCACCAGCAGGTCACAGTTTTTCACTTACCAAGCGAAACATCTCAACATCTGCTGGATGGATTGGCATGAATTTTGTACATATGTCATGGGGTTCATATTTGCATTTTTTTTTGTGTGTGTGAAACAGCATAGATTGCAAATATTCATATTCATGTGCAAATCTGGAAGAACTGTAATAACTTTTTGATCCAGATTTTTACTTGGCGCCATCATCAGGTCAACATTAACATTTGACAGTTACTCATTTTTGAGCAAATCTCAGCAAAACTAATAACAGCCACATCTGCCATTTGTGCTCATTAAGCACATGTTAGGATCCTGATCCTGTTGGTTTGTGTCAGGCCATCGGTCAGCCTCTGTTGCCCTAGATTTTGCGGCGTGTCTGCACCATTGGCTATAGTTGGCCTTTGTAGGTGGTTTTTTCGACCAATCAGCATATTGAATTGGTAGCAGAGCCTGTTGGTGGGTTAAAAAAACACTCTGATTGGCTGTTGCTTAACAGAAATACAGTCCTGGTTGTTACTGTTTTGCCTCTGGATGACTGGACTGATAAGTTCCTTCAACATGTGGAGCTGAGAAGGAAAGAGCCCTGTGAAGATTTTAAAATGAGAAATTTCATTTCACTCTTACTCTCAAAACAAGTTCAGGAAAACCCCCTCAGGTTTTTGCTCTAGTATCCATAATATCATCCAAGTGCGGTTTCTCTTTATTTTCCTCAGATATATTCACAATTAAAAGCAGTTTAAATTACATTACAAGATCATTAAATTAGTGAGTGATGCTGCTTTATTGTAACAGCAGTTTATATGTCTACATTCTTTGTTCTTCTGTTTCCTGTCTCAGTAATCGATGCACCATCTCCACCTGCTAGTTAAAGAGTTATCTCCTACACAGGCACATGCTTGCTACTTGACTGTTGGCTGTTGGTTGCATTCTTTGCAGTGTGTTCAAGTGTAACTTTTGGTGTGTCAGAGGCCGTAGCAGGCTGGTATTTATCCCAGCAGAGCTGTCCTGAACTCCTCTTACAAAGCTGTAGACAGTCTTGTGTTCTAATTGTTTTCTTTCCTAACATTCTTGAAGCCCTCTATAATCTGGAGTGTTTGAGGATTGTTGACATGAAAGTCTGAAACATCCAAAGAATAGAAAATCTTTCCAACTTTGGTCCAGTTTTGTTCTTCAATCTCAGGAAGCTGAGAGGCTCTGAGGATGCTTAAAACTCACACTGAGCAAGTCCGTTCTTTTCACTTCATGACCAACAGCAGCAGAGGGGAAATATGGGTCAGGAAAAAAGCTGCAGATCAAATAGACAAACAGATGTAGAAAGATAATTATCTTGCTTGTTTTCCTCAGTATCCTCATACAGTTTGTGTTATTTTTACTCCAATTTGCAACACAAACTCTTTCATCTGGAACACGCCACTGTCTGGAATCTACAACTTCTGTCAACTACAGCTGACCCATCTCTGATCTATGGCCAAGACTTTACCTGATTTACATGAAAACACAGTACAACAAGCCCAAATCCTCATTCTGTCTTCTTTTTTATGTATGGACTCACAAAGCCCCTCCTGACAGCCTTCATGTCTTAGCTGGGTTGGAGCCCCAAAATCCATCATCCCTCTTCAACTCTGCTGCAGCCGCTGCCTGATCAATGATACCACTAATAATAACTGCCACGCTGTCACCTCTGTCTCATCATCCCACCTGGCACAGCCGGGGGGCAGCTCTCTGCAGATTGCCTCCACAGATTAGGACTCCATTAGAGAAGCTATTTACCCACCTTCCCTCCCCCTCAGGCTCCCCTTCACTTTGTTTGCCCACCAAAAGACCCCGTGGAGGACATTATAACCTTTTTCCAAAGTGAAAAATTAACTGCTTCATGTATATTGCTCCAGAGGCATCTGACAGAACTGGACTCGGGAGTTCTGTTTCAAGGTACCACCGCTGTCAGGATCCTCTCAAAGTTTCAACTTTGGGCCTTATGCTAAGAAATTGTATCCAGCTTTTGTATCTATGAGGGCCATTCATCATTTGCCAGTTCACACCTCCACGGCATCACCCACACTCTCAGCTAAAGGTTAGCTTGGAACAGGCCACTCTCCTCCCTTTTCTTTCTATATAATAAATATGCAGAACCTCACTTGGCTTAGCAGGAATGAAAAAGACTTATATGCATACATATATATCTTGTGTGAATATATTTTTTCGGATATTTTCAGGAAAGAATGGCTGTACCATCCAGTCAACCCCCACCCCTCCAGGCTGCCTTGATGGCATGACGACAGAAGGAGGTCCCGTAAATCACCGGCCCTGGCACCCCAGCCCATTACAGCACTCACTTAAACCAATCATTAGAGAAAGAAGAGCCATTGCATCCCTGCCCTCCTGCGCCATTACCACTTCCATATTAATCATTTTCCTCTCTGCAGAAGGAGTAAAAGAGAAAAAAAGGCTTTTATTTGCTCCCCAAAAACAAGAATACAGGCCTCTTTTAGCTTTATAGCTGCACTCTGTTGGAGCAGTGGAGCTGGGAAACTGTTGAAAGCTGGAAACTGTTGCTCTGAATGAAAACTGTTATAACATGTTACCTTAATATAAGTGAACACACATAACTTTTAGGGATGATGACGGCCCCCACTGGCTGCTTTAATTAAGCGCAATGAGCCTTGTAAATCCAATATTCATTCAATAGGGAAAGATTTGCGGAAGAATGGCTTCCATTACACAGTAGAAAAATAGGTATTTAAGCAGATACAAATGATCTATTATGATAATGTAACTCCCCTGTCTCTCAAATTTCCCAAAAGGCAGTGTTTTGAATTTTCAGTGCCAATCTGCCCTGACGAGCAGAGAGAAATTACTAGAGTGAATCTCGTCTTTGGCAGTCTATTATCGGACCAGCTTCTCTCCAGGTAATTTCACCGCCAAGCGAGTAGTCCCGATAGACTGAATGGAAAGGAAAAATGTCATATTTCCTCCACCACTCTTTAATTCATGAGTCCTCTGCCTTATCAGACCACTGGAGTCCTGACCTGTTTTACTTTCTGCAGGCATCCATTGTGTGTGTGGGTGTTCTTCCCCCTGAAGACTTTCGTCTTTCCCTTCCCTAACACCGTGCAGGCCAAGGTTCCCTTGCTTCCCCCGAGGGACTGATAACACCTCACACATACCTAGTCAAGGGGATGGGGTGGGATAAGGCTTTCAGAATTCAGAATTGCTTTCCCTTAAATTTGATTAGCATTTCATGGTGCTCCATTTTCTCACCCTGGACCAAGGGCAGGCATAAGGATTATGCAGTCCACTTCATATGTGCCAGATGTGCAGGAAAAAAAGTGTTAGCAGAAATACTTACCATTTATGTCAAACTGCTTGGGGAGCTCCAGTAGGGTGCTGTTACCCATGATGGACCATACAAGTGGCACCTAACTGCTCGACTTAAAAGGGAATTCCAGTTTGTTACAACTCAGGTCTCAATTCTGCAGTTTTGACCATCGTTTTCTATTGGCAATAAAAACATTTGTGGTCACAAGGGTGACTGCTGAGATCTTGGAGAGCTGAAACACTGTAAAGAAGAAATAAAGTTTGAAATCAATAGGTAAGTCAAAGTTAATTGTAAAAAAAGGGGGGGAATCATAAAATCCAAACAGTCCTTGTTAACTTTCATGCACATCCATAGATTACATATAGAGTTTACGGTTTTACTCGACAAACTGTGCTTGTTTTGTTATGCAGAAACATTCTAATTCTGTAATAAGGTGCTAATACCACATTTTTGCTCACTTTTACCTGCAAATAAATGGTGTAGATAATATGGTGACACTGAAGCCTTATTTCTAAGCTGTCTGGTGGTCTGAACTCTCATGTCTCTTGCCTCATCAGGCCGTAGGGTTTAGCTGTGTTCCCTTATCACAGCAACATTAACAGCAAATAAACAGTGAAAGGGCCACTGGTTTCTGGGCCACTGTTTTGAAGCCTTAAAGTTGGCAGGATTTGCCATATTTGGATAAGAGGGTGGAGCTGGGGAGGATATGCATTGCTATGCTCATGGGTAATGCAGAAAGCTAGATGCTGGCCGTCACTCAAAGCAGACATGCCCTCAATAATGCATAACTTTAAGCTTCAATATATAGAGATTAAAACATTTTTTTCATACCAGGCTGTTGATATGTTTATCTTTGCTGCAAAGCTGTGAGTTTTAATGTAGGGGCCTATGGGGATGATCCCTATTTTTTTTTTTAAGATGCAGATTCAAGTGGCCATTTGAGGAACTGCAGTTTTGTGCACTTCCACACTGGGTTCACTTTTTCTATCCCTGGAGGATGCTGCTTGGTCAGCAATCACTTTGTTATAAACAGTGTTTTCCCACTAATTGAAATTATGTTAAAAACTACAAAAATAAGAGCCAAGTTTTAATAATCTGAACTGATCCTTTAACACTCATACAAGCCTGTTTCTCGTAATACCTCTGATGCTTTCCAATCAGCCCAATGACACAAAGCAGCTTTATGTTAATGAATCTGAAAGTACAGATAATATCCCTGTCTCTGATTGGGTTCATTGCGCGGTGATTGAATCTAATCAAATAAAAGCAGAGCGGTTAAAACATAATTAAGAAGAGGATTAGATTGTGGATGGGCTTTTAGTTAAACCCATAAGTCACGAAAATTGATCAGAGAGGATGAGCAAAGACTCCGGCTGCCACGCGTGAGTGCCGGTGAACGACAGATCCCAGGTCAGCCTGATCACTCTGTATGTCACTGCACCTCTGAGATCAAAACTTGTCGACTGGAAATTTTGTTATAACTTCTGACCTGTGGGTAAATGGATCTTTGTGTCAACATGAATCAGTGAGGGCGGTGGTGGAGGAGAGGGGGGATTGGTTTATATCCGTATTAATGTAGAGGAAGCAATATTTACAAAAGAGTTTATGTTATCCGTATCGACAGAAACATGCAGGGGGATTATGCCAGCCAGGCAGTGTAGATGTCTCACCATTACAGATAGCTGCTTGTGAGGAATATGGCTAGAGTGAGGTATTACCTGAATGCAGCTTTCCATCAATCATAGCAGACAGACTAATGTTTAAAGCTAGAGAGGCACAGCTGACAATGCAGCATCCATTTGTCTTGTTCTTCATTATGGTCTCTCTCTATTTGCATTGATTGGCTACAGAAAATAAATGTAAGCTGTGAGAGGGGAGGTTTAAAAAAAAAGTGAGGAAAAAATAGAGACTCTGTGTGTGTGTGTGTGAGGGAGCAGCAGGAGGAGGAGAGATGCAGCAGGAGACAAAGACAGACAAGATTAGAAAAACTAGAGCTAACAGTGATAGAGGAGCGAGTGGAAAAACCGACAGCAAAGGCGGGAAAAATAACCAAAAGACAGAGTGAGACAAAGTCGGAGTCTGGGAGTGAAAGAGAATCACACATGCAGTCAGGTAACGATTCAGGTTAAGCACAGGATTGGCCCTCCTCCAGCTGCTCCTGGTCACCGGGAGGTCAAGCAGGCCACATCCATCAGCAAAGAAACGCAGGATAGACTCTTAAATGGCCCGGTTCCTCCCCTTCCAGCCACTACAGAGTGATGACGGCCTTGTCTGAGATAAAGGCCGATCCATTGGTCTGATTTGTGGCCGGTGGGGCAATTTCAATACCCGTCTTTGGCTTGATAGATGAAGCCCCTGCTTGATAAAGGGCCAATTTGCCACGGGGCCAATAGGGATGAAATTGCAGCAGTCGCCTTTATTTTGTCCTCTCCTCAATCCACAGCAAAACAAGGCTGGAGGGAAAGAACCACATAATGCAAAGTAGGCACACTTAAGACAGAGCCGGGCTGAATGTTGCTTTTGACTCGAGGTAGACACTGAGGGCTGTCTTTGATCATGAGCACACGTCCTGTTTCTTTAAGGAGCAGCAGTCAGACTTTAATACATGAAT
Organism: Acanthurus lineatus; assembly: GCA_029814665.1. NCBI lineage: Eukaryota > Metazoa > Chordata > Actinopteri > Acanthuriformes > Acanthuridae > Acanthurus > Acanthurus lineatus. The sequence continues at coordinate 9,588,556 of JAPZDV010000011.1, read as the reverse complement.
GACAGTAAATAAAATAAAAATGACTTTGGGTAAGGATGGGGCTGCTCAAGACGTACACATGGAATATCAACTATCCTGATCGATCGGCCCAATTCAGCTGAAGTAAGACTTTAGCCACCCGTCGACTCTCCCTCTGGAGTCTAGTTCACGCCGGGATAACTCTTAATGACGAGCAGGGAGAAGTGTCAAACTCAGGCTGCCAATCAAACACCTGCAGAATTGATGTCTAGTCGGTTTTAATTGTGCGGTTCAAAATGGCGAGTATGCTGGCCATTCACTGCTGAAGTACCTGTATCAAGCTCCTGGTTTCCAAATTACACTGGCTGAGGTCTCAGGAGAAAAGTATGTCTAGAGGCTGCATATGTATCTTTTCAATTTCAAGAAGTCAAGCACCCAGAATTGCCAAAAAGCCTCTGGGAGAACAATTCTCTTCTTTGTTCAGTCCCAGAACGTCTCCATTGTAATTAGGACCATATGTGCTTTAATCGGCAGAATCGAGGACAAAGAAGTCTGGGACACCTTAATGTCTGGCTTTTACAAGTATGATGGGCTCTCTGTAACTGCCCTAAAGTTACTTTTCCTCACCTTCTAAGGTTTTATTTGGTGAGGAGGGGGGGTATCGCTTCACTGACGGCACATTAACATATGTAAATCATATTTTGAAGCTTGCGATCATCTCGCTGTTGGGGATGCAAAGCTGCCTGCTGACAGGGTTTTGACATGTGAAGTAGAGTACATAGTTGATGCGGGTGACTGGGTTCATGTGGAAGCTCTGCCTTCACAGAGTTCAAAACACAAAGTTCAGTTGCAAGAATATTCTGGAAGGAAAATAGGAGACTCTCCACTTTACTTATAATTAGTTTTAGTGCGACCTCTGGAGAAGAAGGAGGCAAACAGGTTAGTTAGTTAACACAGAACATCAGAGATTCCCGACCTTTTTGTCAGATTGAATATTAACAATGACAATCATGTTGTATGGTCAAAGTTGACTTTCTATTTATCTCTCTATCTGTATTTAAGTTTTGATCAAATTAGAATTTAATCAGATTTATTGAGCAATTTTTCTGCCAATTGTAACTTGTGAATCACTCTAAATGTGATGTGGAAGTAAGCAAACAAAAGAGTCATGTGCACCAATTGAATAAATAGCATAAAAAGGCAAATATGCTTATTGTGTAAACAACTTGTGATGGATGCAAAGTTATAGAAATCTGAAGATATTTGAGAAGTGTCAAAAACAGGAGAAGTGTTAAGATAAAGTCTCAAATTTTTAGTTTACTTTTCTAAAATAAAACCTCCAATGTTGGATTTTGGTCAGATTAGGAATAAATTTGAGTACAGTAAATACCGAGATTTTGATGCAAGACACAAAACATCACAATCATATCGACCATTGTTCTGATTGCTCCACCTGTGATTGTTACAGTCATGTTGCAGAGTAATATATCAAACTTCTCATTCAGAGTCTCGTTGTACTTGAGAATTTCCCAGGTGTGCACTTCAATATCAGTGGTAAATACATTTTATGAATGGGTCATTGAGCCTATTCTGAAACTGAATAACTCTTAAGGACAGACAAAGAATGGCTTTTCATGGAAGAAAAATAAAGACATTAACAAGCTTCGGAACAATTACTACCCACTGAAAAAAAAGTCTACTACAAACTGCAGCACTATAAAAAAAAGTCTCATATCATTTTCTCCATTAACAGGGATCTGATCTAAATCACTTCAAGTAGGTGAAAAAGAAGTCTTCTATTTAAATCAACGGTACTTGTTAACCCTGAATCAAGGGCTTCTCTACTCAAAACCTGATGTGATACCACATAACACTTTTCTCTAGTGAAGATTAATATTTGAACATGTAATGCTTTCTCAGGCTATATTAAAAAAAATCTACAACTTGTGCGTCTCATCTGCTTGTTTGCGTGCGTAAAACCATCTGCTGCACATCGCTTTGTCCGGGCTAATCTTGTTTTTCATCCTGTAATCTTGTTATCAATTTCCTCTGTGTCATAGCTTGTCCAGCATCCATTAAAGTGAATAAACAGGAACACTGATGAACATTGAACACATGAAGTGTCTCATTCCTGGCCACCAACTGCGAGGACAATCAGGACAGCTATTCCTGGTCATAAGCCTGAGGGGGCCCTCTGCCTATTACTTTGCAAGGCAATGTGTGGTGATAGGGCAATTGGTTTTTATAAGCTCAAAGCGGTAAGTATTCACCCTGTTTTCCACAGTTTGTATTTACTGCTGTTTCAAAGGTCCTGCAATGAAATGTCAACAAGCAATAAAAGCACATCAGAGGCCTATTTTGCATGCAAGTATATTCTTTTGTTTTCAAGTGGTTTTATGTGTCCTATTCGCTCATAATCTATAATTTATAATGAATTAAAAAGTCAAGTATCGGCTGTAACCTTTATTTGTTAGAAGCAAGACTCAGCTGTAATTGTGTTCAGCGCTGGATCTCAACCTTTTTAGCTTGTCACCCTTTAAAATGAAACAAAGTCTGCTTGTGACTCATCAAAAAGTTGCCTTTTTGTAGACTTGGGTTATAAGTGGAGCGACAAAAGAGGGATTTTTGCCTACTTAGATAGCTCATATTAAAAGTTTATAGACCTGAAGTTGGATTTTCACAAGAGAAAAGCAAATGTTAGAGAAAAAAGTTAACAAATTCATGTTACGTAAGTCCTTTATTTCCATTTTATCTTTCTTTCCACGTACCCTGAGAAACCATCTTTTACAATCCTGCCCTAATTTGGACAGGCAGGGTGTTATTGGAGGCCTGTGTCGGCTGTGAGTGACAAAATTAGATTTATTTACCAGCCATTTATTAATCATTTTGACCGGCCTACTAATTTCCGGGCAGAACGGGGGGACTCCGGTGATGTTTGTGAGGGATGAGTGCATTTAAATCAAAGCAGGATGTAATCAGCCATGCGGGCCGTTGAGCTGTCCTTGGGGGATTTAATACTTCATTATTTAAACCAGGGCGTATCAATGTGAAAATAAAACACACACAAGCGTTACACAGAGCTGTCAAATATCAGACTAAAAACGCCAGATCTGGGATTACACTATGCATCAAATTAGTTGTTAGTTTCTTTCCGTTTTTAAACCATTTTTTGTTCTCTTATCAGACATTTTGCTTTGAGAGTTGCTCGATAAATACATTTTAAATTCAACCGTTTTATTATGAAAATGATTAAACTTTCACAACTTTCCACTGACTTTCCTCTCATTATGGACTTTTTGCTTGCTCATTCCTGACATACATGATTGTTTTAAGGGCTGTAGTGACACAGTTTACTCAGAAAACTGGCACTTCTTGTGTCAGTGCACTGTTTCAGCCCAAATAAAGGCTGAATGCATGAATCCAGTTCACTCTGCTGATTATGTCCAGTGGAATTGTGTTGTTCCCACTAGACTTGTCATACATGTAAGGAATAATTACAGAAAGATAATTAGCCTGTTAGCCGCGACTCAGAGTAAATCACTCTAAAATGGTCTGATTTTCCAAAATAACAAGAGAGGCTGTGTCCTGAAAAGTGGGAAAAGCTGTTGTGTTACTGTCAGATTGCAGGTTCGGTTCCCCAGGTGATCAGGAAGGATGTTGGACAGGAAAGTGATGTTCTTATCTAACACATTTAGTTCACAGGAATCACTAGAGGTTGCAGTCGGCTGCTCTCTGGTGTGTTTCTCGAGCGAAATTGTTCAGAAACCTGCATGCACAGCAATCTTTTCTGGATAGAGAAAATAGATAAATTTAACAAATAAATTCAAATAGATAGGTAAACTGTCAAACAATTTACATCATTGAAGTTGCAGGTTGTAAGCTTAAATTCATATTTGAAGACATGGAAGCTTTGCATTTAAAATATGGGTCACACTGCCATCTGTTGAAAGGTAACACCAGCCTGCAGTGCATATGCTGCACTGGACTTTTTTTAAAGTTTACATGAATGACAGTTTATTTAAGCCCTTCATCCTCTTGTTTGTCTTTTACATCAGCATATTGTTAAAAACTTATTGACTGCTTTCATTTCACATCATTACAAATATCCAGATATTAATTATCTTAATTCACATTTTCCTTTTAAATTCTGCACCAGCTTCAGATATGATTACAGAAAGATGAAAAGCATTAGTTTGGATAATTTAACAGTTTGTCTATTTATTTGTGTTGTCTTGATTTCTGCCTTCTTCCCTGATGTGTTTATTTTCTTTCCTGGTGTTTGAGTGGTGAGATGAGGTACATGCAACCTTTTGAATAAACACAACAATGAATTTCACATTTATAACAAGCGTAATTTTCTTCTGAAAGGAAATGGAATTCCTCAAAAACATCACCTTTGAAACAGAAAACAGCAAGCGAGCCAAATTGATGCTGTTGAAATCTTATGAGTATTTTATAAAGATAACAGCTTTTCCACGATCCACTATGAAGTGTTAGACAGGTAGGCTCCACGACCACCAAAACATCATTAGTACCCATTTACTGAGCATTTGTAGTTTTGGTGTAATAAGAATATTAAAAGACGGCATCCACCTCAGCCACAGGTGGATGTCTGCTCACCCTGCTGCTACGTGGCAAGAGAAACAGAAGTATCTACCTCAGGACCACCAGACTACAGAGTGGCCTCCTACTTCATTCTGTTAAAATTCCTCACACTCTGCACACAAATACAAAGTAGTTTTATTTTTTAAAAAACGTATTAATTATTGACCCGTTTATTTCATTTTCTGTTTTAAGTAAAAGCATATGAGGAATACAAACTACAGTTCTTATACAACCTTTTGCTGCAAGATGATAATAAATCAATCTCGCTGAACTGGACTGTTAAAATCTACATAGAGTTTTTTTTATTAAAATCAGTCTTATGTGAAAGATGGTCACATTTTTTAATGCTTTGCCTTAGAAAGATGTAAAAATGACTGTATTGGAAGACTAGACCTGTCAGTTATAGAGCAGAAATGATGATTATTCCTAAGTGTATTGGACTGATTGTCTGTTATGTAAAAAGTGAATGAGGGGTTAGCTGAGGTAAAGCTAGACTCGCTCTCCAAGGTGCTGAAACATTCAAACAGGGTGCTCTCACTTCTATGGTATGTTGCTCCTTCCTGATGTCTTCTCTTCAGCGAGCCTTGTAGTGATGAAATTTCTTACACGCGTGAAGTAAGCCCTTCGGATCTTCAGTGAAGAAAACAAAAACAAGGTATCAACTAATGTTAAAATCAAACTGTCTTCACAACCAATCAGAGGAAATATTTCAAAGTTGTTCTGATTGTTATACAGATATCCCAGGTCTTTTTCTCTTTTGATTAAGAAGTGCAGCACAGCTCTGTAAATAAATGTGTGAATTATGCCTCAAACAGTCTGTGTGTCAGACAGTGATTAAAACACACACGTTTAAAAAAAGATTCAGTGATGAAAACTAAAGACAGAATTCAGTCAGGATCCTGTGTAGGTGGTTAAAACTCTGAGGGATTCATCAAACATTTACACTTCAAAAACCAAACAATCAGTAAAGGGTAATAGGGGTTACACTCCCAGGATTTCAGAATCTCTCTTTTTAAGTACTGTAAATAAGTAATTAACAGCACTTAGGAGTAAATGTTCAAATTAAATCATTTTAATTCAAAATAGAGGCCAACAACTCATGAAATACCCATTAATTCAGCTAAATTTGCTAAAAAAGTTAAGGGAATTGGTTGAGATTGATCACAAATTTTAATAAAGGAATGTAATTTTACGAATGTCTACTGAAGCACACTCTAATTGTGTTCTGGTGAGCCGTCCAGAAACAGTTAAGCCAGTAATTGGGTCTCCTGATCTTGAGCTGAGAAACTGCAGTATGTGTTGATGTAGTTAACAAACACTGCCAGAGGAAAGGTTACAGGGTCACTAAAATCGATAATTCGCTTCCTGCTGATGCTTGAATGTGCGCTGCAAATTTCACGGCAATATTGACATACATACGCCTGTCAAAGATTAAAAACAACAAACAAACAGATGGAGATAAGCAAATGATCTCTGCACCCTTTAATCTATTAACTACTTCACTGGGTTTTCTAGATAATAAGGTTGCAAAGTTCAAAGTCCCCTTTGGTTCTGGGCAGCAAATCTTTGTGACCCTCCTTACACGATTATAGTCCCAAGAGAAGTAGTAATCCCACTAGCTCTCTGTGCAATGGTAGTTACAACCTTTCTGCTAATTGCTTTAGCACCATGACAGTGACTTTCCTTCACCATGCAATTTTGCAGCTTCATTAGTAGAAGTAAAGTATATTTCTTTCAAGCTCTTATCCGCCAATGTAAATTGTTCTTAAAGCTGAATAAACAGTGAATTAAGAAAAGCTTTGCATACTCCTAAATGCAAATTAAAAAAAAAAAGCAGTTTGTTTAAACAAAAAGATATTACAGGAAATGTCTACAAACAGTACATCATCAGAGACAGTTTGCATGAAATTAAGATAATTTCATATTGGCTCTCAGCATAACTGTGAGTATTACAAGCAGTACCTTTATGATTACTGTTGGTTTAAACCAATTTAGAGACACAAGCCTGCACAAGCAAGTTTGTGCATGAAGTCAACTAAACACATTACAGAGACCCGTGCATGGGGTCCATTTCACAGGTGAGACTTAGCATCTATTCAGATCAAAGTTTGTGCAAATCTGCTTTAGCTTCGATCATATTTTCTTGACTGACAGAGCCCGTCTATGTTGAATTGCACCTGAATCAGTAAGTGCTGGTCCACCTGGACTAGTTTCTGTAAACAGCAGTGCCTAAGGCTTAAACTTGTGTTTACCTTAAATTCCTTTCAACATTCAGAGATGCAATGTTACCTGCGGAGTTCATAGAGTCAGACCCAGACAAACTCTTGATCTCTTGAGGTTGTATTTAAAGAGTTTTTTGACCAATAGGTGAAGCAGACAGCAAAGGTCTGGGGTCATAACAAACATGAAGTTTTCTGTGTGATATTTCCAATCCCAAATCATAAAAGTGTGTTGAATTAGCTTCAAAGTATTCAAGCCTTAACAAAATAATAAAAAAACAGGTTTTGTTTTTAAACTAGTAGTAAAAAACCTTCATTGTAAAGTCGGCCCTAGCACTGACAAGATCCATCTTCAGGCTAAAACAAATATAAAAGATTAATTTAATTTCTCAGAGCCACTCGGTTTAGCACTTGACCTTTTTTTCTCATTAGTCCATTATGATATTTTTGAGAAAATACAATGACATATCCATCCAAGTCTAAGGATTCAACGGGTACAATTTAATTACCAGAAGGGAGCCATTAAAAGAACCTTTAAAGGGGTGTAATCTAACATTTTAAAGTCCACTTTCAAGTGAAACAGGTGTAGGTCAGTAACTCATTCACTTTCTCTGTTTAAAGAGTATCAATAGCATACTCAAATGTGGTTTCGACCACAGAACAGCAAGGAGACAGCTTTAATCAATGCAACAAATTACCTGCTATTAGCCGCTGAGCAGGGCTCTGTATCTTTTTACCCCTCTGGTTTGAGTGCAGTCTTTGATAATATACACAGAGGGAAATGCATGGAGAGTTTTTAACATCAATGTACTACATCACTTGCTAATGATACGGTATGTAATAGCATCATTACATTAACTGAATGAGACCAGCATATGTGCGGTGACTGCCGTTTTTGTCTTGTGTCAGTGGGATTGTTGGTGCTCTAATTCCAGCCATTTTTTGACATTTGTCCAAGCTAGGTTGAAACGGTGGTGTCATGCTATTTTTCTGATGTACCATTATTCCTATTCTCTGTATTATTTATCATTCCTGCCCACATTCTGCAGAAAACTGTCCCCACTTTGTCTCAGATTTTTCTCTTACCATAATTTTTTTCCTAACCCTCATCATCTAACCAGCTATTGAACCATATTGCAATGAACACCTGCCATTTAGAGGGACAATGGGTGGGTCTTTCAGACATTTTTCAGACTACTGGATTTTTCAAAATAACAGGTGTTCAGAACAATTTGCAGTCCCCGGAAAGCTTAACAAGATGGTCCAGATGTCTCTCTTTGCAGCAATGTTTTCCTGCTCCTTTTTCAGTTTTTCTCATTGTATTTCTAAGCCAGATGAGATACATAACTCTAGATCACATACCGACTGGACATGCTAGGACAACCTCTAAGGGAAAGTCCACAGTAGATATCCTGATCACATGCTTAACCTTTCTTTGAAGAGAAAGGTTAAGCTAGTTACTTACTCTATTTTAAATGGAGGAAAGTCGTTTTTGCCTCTTGTATCCGCAATCTCCTTTGGGTCATTACCCAAAGCTCATGACAACAGGAAGGGTTTGAATCTAGACTTGTAAATCTAAAGCTTTCTGCCTTCCAGAAGGCAGCTGTATTACAGCTGACGTCACACCAATCTATCTGTCCAGCACACACTCATTTCAAACTTCAATTTACCAACATTCGACTGAGCAATCAAGTGTTTTCCAGCAGTGGACCATGGCCTCTGATGTCAAGATGTCGACTCTCATTCTGACCACTAACTCATACCAATGCAGGGTGAAGGTCTGAGGAGGCAAACAGAACCACATCATCTGGAAACACTGACAGAGACAACCCCACCCCCCACCCACCCGTCATACAGAGTAGATGCTGTTACATTGACTCATTCTTGCTGTGTTTGTCAGTCTTTCATGTCTTGTTGCAAAAGATAAATGTGTTAAAAATGAACCTTTTTTTCCTGCATTTTGCCTTTTGCACCATCTGACAGTTTTTTAGCTTTGACTCTGTTTACATGCTACAGATTGAGGCAGATAAATGGTAGAAGCCCAGATAGGCCAAAACCATGAAAGAAATGCACTACACTTACATGAAAGGATAGTTGACAGGTACATGACAGGCACTATTAAAAGGCAAAAAAAATGCCTTTTATGGTGCTGACACTGAATTTTCCTGAGATCTATCATTTTCAGAGACTTTACAATTAGACAAGATTGCATCTGTGTACCATTCAGGGGCTCAAATGTGGGGAAAAAAAGAAAATTTCAGACCAACAACTGATCGTTTAGCATCTGAAGGAATTGCATGGCCGGTGTGGCCAATATGACTGGATGTTCTTACTCTAAACTGACAGCATGACAGGACATTTCTAGTCAGCTAATAGGCAGCCAGCTGGAGAATGAGCCAGTGATGTGAAGCATGAATCAAACAGCTGATGCCAAACAGCTACTGCAATCATAATAATCAGTATTCCGCCTGAATTATTGCTATGCTTCATGACTTTATCAAATAGAAGAATTTCTATAGCTTCCCGTGTCCTCTGTCAGATGTTGGAGATTTCTGCAGTCTCCAGAGATGCAGGTTGATGTGGGAGATGTGGCAAGGATCATATGCGAAAAAGCTTTTGAGGGAAGTGAAGGTGGCAGCAGGATCTGTGAGTTTGCTTGAAAACACCAACTCAAGTAGAAACTCTTCCTGATACATATTTGATTAAAAAACTGTTTTTTCTCAGAATTTCTGATGGGTGCCTGTGAGCAGAAAACAAATAAGTCAGTAAAAACCTGAGGTGATTGGAGTCCTTGTTAAAGCAGCAGATTAGTTCCTGATGCAGTCGGTGGTTGTCATTTGAGAACCTGAAGATATACTGCAAGTCAGGATGAAAGTCAGGAAGCAAAGGTTTAGGAAAATAACATTTTAGTAATATGTAATATGTTATATATTTTTCTGCTAATGGAAAGGAAATTAATAGATTAATTGATACTTTTGAGGATAAAAACACAGTTAAAACACAGTTTTGGAGCAAGGTTATGGAGGAATGAAACCAGTAATAATGCAGATGGTGAAAGTAATTAAGTGTAAAAAGCTGTGAGAAAATATCAAGAAGAATAAATAATGGTAGAGAATAAATGGTAAAGAGCAGAGGTCTGACAGGTATAATTAAATCTGCTAAATCAGAGTGTTGGAGGTGTGAAACATCAGTGGTGGAAGCACTGATGATTGAAAAAGGGTATATTATACATGTGTTAAAAGATTGGGATGCCATTAACACATGATGTAAGACAGAGAAAGATAACACTTTTTTTCAGGCAAGTTGGAGTTGAAAAATTATAGGGAGGTGAGGAGGAGAAATAAAATTTCAATAATAAGAGGAGGAGTGAAAGAATTTTCCATTTGTCACATTCAATGAGTGCAATGCAGTTAAATTGGTTCTCTGGTTGGTTCTATCCATTAGGCGCAGTGGGCAGCCACCCTATGGTGCCTGGCACACAGTGTGTGATAAATTATAAAAACTCAAATCCAAACATGTATTTTTTGTTGGACAACTTGCAAGGATCAATACAAAGCGAACAGAATGGATTGCCTTTGCTATGGGATGTTTTAGAGACTAGATGATGAAGCGCTAAATGTTAAAGGGGAAAAAAGGTTCAGTTGTTTCATATTTTAAACCATGGAAACATGTTACATGTACAGGTTCCACACAGGACTAGTTGAAAATTTGGCAGTAAATATTTAAAAGCCGAAGTAAGGTTGGTTCAAACTTATTATACACTTAGAATCCCCCACCAGTATGTTAAAACAGATGGGAAACAGTAAAAGGTAAAGGAAGACAGATATGAGAGTACAAAACACCAATGTGGTAATATGGTTCTGCTTTTCACCAAGAACATGAGAACTTGGCCTTTTCTTTATTGCTAGGTTTATTTTATGATTTTACTGTGTTTTTATGGGATCTTACTTGTTTCAATAATTTTTCATTTTAATTCAATTTAATTTAATTTTATTGTTTCTATCTTAATTTGTTTTTACTGTAAAACACTTTGTAACTGTGTATTATGAAAGGTGCTAAACAAATAAGAATTATTATTATTATAATTTTTAATGCAGTACCATTATGGCATACAAGAATATATTTAAGGCTTCAGGGTGTATAACAGTACCTTGTTCACACAGAGAAAGAAAAAGTACACAAGAAGGAGACAACTGTGTGACCTGCTGTGCCTGTATTGCAATATAGCTGCTACCAAGCCCTTGAATAGATCTCAGCACTGGAGAAAATAATGGAAACTGCCTTTATATTCACCCTATGTAAAAACTGTGCAGCATCTACTTATCAATCAGCCCTAAAGAGCAGGAAATTTGTCATACAGTCGCTGAGGTCTGGACTGAGCACTTTATACTGGAACAAAAGGACTGATTTGAATGTCCTGATTAGAATCTATTAAAAGACTCATGGTCTGACTTACATGATCTCTCAGAAAGTCTCCTGTTACATCTCTTTCTTTGAAAAGATGCAGTACATGCAAGAGTTTTCCCCTTAAATAAGCCCTAGACCAGACAATGGCTTAAACGCACTAGAAGAAGCTGCCTGTACAATGAGGTAGATAACAACAAAAGGAGGGAGGCACATAAATTTGTTAAAAGAGAGAAAAAATGCTAAAAATGGGTATGAAAGAAGACTAAAGGGTGAGTTCAATAAAGGGAACTTGAGTTTGGTTTGGAAAGGAATTAAGTCCATGGTTGGGATGCGGATGAAGGGCAGAAAAGTATTTTATCCTGTGAAGCCTGATGCCGAATTGGCAGAGAGTTCTACAAATTTTACTTCAGGTTTGATATCTGCGATTTCAACTATGAGCTTTTTAATTTTAGAAATGGGCCTTTAGGCTGTAAGATTAAAATTGATGAGGTGCTTGAGTGTAAATCTCCTAGTCGTATTAAAGAGAGGAAAAGCCCTGGTCCCGATGGCGTCCGGGGAAAATCACTGAAGTGTTGTGCCTGGTAACTGGGTGGTATTTTTAATATATTTATCAGTCTTCCTCAGAGCAACAGAAGGTTTCTAGTGTGTGGAAAGATTCTATTGTGGTACCAGTAGCAAAGGTGAAGTGTCCTAAGGCACTGAGTGATTATTGCCCTGTGACCCTTACGTCCATTGTTATGAAATCATTTGAACATGCTGTCAAAGGTGAAATTTTACACACAGTGCATGACATTTTGGATCTCTTACAGTTTGCCTAAAGGGCAGTGTGGGGAGTGAAAAATGCTACAGCTGCTATATTGAATCTTTCACTGAGGCCCTCGGAAGGAATCAAGAACAATGTAAGTTTGTTCTCTATAAACTTTACTTCTGCTTTTAATTGTAATTACCTACAAGTCCTTGTACACGGGTTCTTACCTCAGTCTAATATGCACTTACAGCATGTTGGCTCACTGACTTCCTAACAAACAGATCTCAGTGAGTCCAGGTTATTAGCACTATGTCAAGTAAACTTGAATCTTCCACTGGATTTCCACTTGACTGTGTGTTTCACCACTTCTCTCCATCATATCAAGGAATGAGTGCCAGACCAGTCATATATTAAGATTTGTACTTAATTATGCAGATGAGTCTGTAACTAAAAGTCTTCTGTAGGATGGGGGTAAGGTTATGGCCTAGTCCTTGACAAATTGTGACTGAAGTGACCAGTCTTTCTCCAAATAAGTGTAGCTGGGACCAAAGTAATAATTATTGATTTTCTGGGGAGGCCAATTCTCCTTGCACCATGTGTGATGAGGACGACCCAGTGGCAGCTGTGCAGCAATATAAATAGTTGGGCACTGTCCAAGATGGCAGCTTAATTTTGATGCAGTTACATATGTTGTTTGTTTAAAAACAGGCAAATCAGTGTTTTTTTCTTTTTAATGAAGCTGCAAAGTATTAAATTGGACAAGGCACTGTGTTTTAGAGGGTCTGTGCTTTCTTTTTCTATGATTTTCTGTTTTGACAGCCTTAGTTGTAAAAAAAAAAAAAAAGGAACAAATTGGTAAAAATGGGCAAGCTGTGCCATAAGATGACTAGTCCCATGCTTAATGACCTCCAGCACCTGAATGAAGTGACAGCCATCCTAGGGGGATAGGCTGTTGTCTTGGATGCTCAACATTTTTACATGTTGAGTTCCAGGTGTTCTCATCAGGGTGGAAATTCAGTCTCCTGTGATAGTAGATGCAGATTGCCCTTTTTAATTCTGCTTTGGGCTTTTTTTTAAAAAAACAAATTATAACTATAAACCTCCATGATTCATGGAAACTGTGTAGAAGATATAGATCTTGCGCTGTGTTGGTGTAATATATACTGCATTTATCTTGCTGTACTGTCTGTAAAGCAAATTACCCCTTTGGGATTTTGCAGATTTACCCTGCTCTACTCTAGTTAAATAATGATGAAGTTATGGAAGGAGAACTGGGTGTTGTGCCTGCAGATTTTCCTACATATATTTTTATTACATATAATTATTTAAGAGGGGCCGCTGCCAGAGGGATGGCCAGTTTTCACCAGTTTTCAGACAAATAAAACTACAGCAGATATTTTCCTCAGCTGATCCACTTATAGCATGGCTGAGGGAATGATCTTTGGTCAAGACTGAAATCGTTTTATTGCTGGTATTGAGAGGATATAGAGAGTGCTTTTAGTATTTTAGAGAGTCTTCACAAGTAGATGTGTAAAGCTGTGAGGTCGATTTGAAAGCTGACTTCAAGGGATATGAAAGTAGTGTAAAGTAGGGACAACAAAAACAAAAAATGGCAGAGGCAGTGGGACAAGTAGGGTATGCAATTATTTCCAGAATATGTTTTGTGGGTGAGTGACTGAGTAATAAGGGCAATTAAGCCTTGGACCCTGTTTTATAGGCTGTGGACTCTAGCTTAGAGTGTTCAAGCTATTTTCATGCTACAAGGGAGATAACTGTTCTGAGGACATACTGAATGATTTTATTGAAGTTTTAACTCAATTGACCTGAAAGCAGTCAAATTTAATTGTGTACTCCATAAGAATACAAAATTACAGAATTTAGCATTAAATACTGACTTTTGTTCAAATTGTGGAATAAAAACTCTAAAAAAAAAATCTAAAAAATTCTGCTAAAAATCTCACATAGCTGCTGCCCTGTGTGCAGCCAGCCTGGCTCTTCCTCACCAAACTTAACCTTGCCTTTTGACATTTTATTTCCCTGTAGACCAAACAATGAAAATAGACTTAAAGTAGTGTCCATATACTTTTGGCCTCAAAGTGCAGTATTTTCGACACTGGTCCACCATACTTAGGGCAGGATATGTACCGGTAGCCCAGAGTGCAGTTGGGGAACGTGTAGTAATTATGCCATCCTGTTGGAGGCGGTATTGTACTGATGTAGCCTCCTGCAAGCCTACACGAAGAAAAAACTTGACCAACGATAAATATTATGCCCTCAGTTAGAACTCACAGGCAACACTTGCTATTGTATGAGCAATAATTTCTTGCTCTTTCGTTAAAATAAACAGCCCTGTATCCAGACATGGCTCGTGCCTGAGTATGTTTCGTTTATTTAGTGGCTATTTTTAGGACAGCACGCAGAGTTAAGTTTGCCTGAGAGATATATGTAAGGGCAAACTTAACTCATACTTTCTGTTACCATTTTTTCCCCCTTTTTTTGACTCTTGTTATTATTGGTGTTTTTAGTTAGAGACAGGCAGAGAGAGAGAGAGAGAGAAAACGTGGACAGTGTGTTTTACTTTCTATATCCGATGTGTCACTTTAATTTTACCGCGTTGACAGTTTGACAGTTAAGTTAGTTAGCTTAAATCAATACATATATTAGTAAAAAAAAAAATTACCGGCAGCTGTAAAATGACGGAACAGTCCTCATTACTGCTACGTAAACAATTAGCAGGTAAGTTGGCTAACTGTTGCTACTAGAGCATACTTTACTGTATACTTAATTATGAGAACAACCGCTATTTGACCATTGTTTTATTTTGTAGTTTTTATGT
>JAPZDV010000011.1:9516566-9573683 GCA_029814665.1 Acanthurus lineatus | reverse complement strand
GCTATTTGACCATTGTTTTATTTTGTCGTTTTTATGTACAGATACAGCTCGCGACAACAAAGTTGAAGTGCACGTGTAGCGTTATAGATAGCATATCCTGACAGCTGTTGAGGGAGGATATGACTAAGGCTAGCTGTTGTTGCTCAATAACCAGTGACGACATTTCAAAAAGCCACCACACTCACCAACTCCTTTGTTGTTTTACTTTATGTCCGACCAAAACTTGATTGTAAAAGTCTTGTTAAGTAACACTGTAGTTTCAGATAATTCAGTTTTAATAGTCCTAATAGTCTTTAAGTTTTAATTACACACTTTTTGTTATGTTTTACATACATACATATATATGTCAGATGTATGTAAGTACAAAGTAGTGTAGTTCATGTTTGTCCAGTTATTTTTCAAACTCTGTTGCCCTTGTTCTTTGTTGGTGTGAAATCAATTTAAAATAAGTTAAAATACTTGTATTTTTGTATATATTGGTCACTAACTCTGATTCTGACTTTTATTTTAGAGCTCAATAAGAACCCAGTGGAAGGGTTTTCTGCTGGTCTCGTAGACGATGATGACATCTATCAGTGGGAAGTGGTCGTCATTGGGCCTCAAGACACATTATTGTGAGAAAGTTATTCACTAGTGACTTTTAATGCAGTTGTAGCTGAGCTGTATATTTACTCAGTCCCTTGTGTAGATCTTGACACCATCATCTTTGTCATTTGTAGTGAAGGAGGTTTCTTCAAAGCCACCTTAACCTTCCCCCGTGACTATCCTTTGAGGCCACCAAAGATGAAGTTTATCACAGAAATCTGGCATCCAAATGGTAAGAACTTAATTTTACCAGGCCACTGCTTCTCTAATTATTCTGTATCAAGGAAAGTATTTGAAAACTTTTTTTTTTTTTAGGTCTGCAATTTGTATGAAAGAAGGAGAATATTAGAGGAGCCTAAGTGCTGAAAATGGCTATAGTAGTCATCTAAATGTTGATATTTCATTGTAAAAATAACATTTTGAACTGTTTAAGATCAGATTTTGTTAATCAGTATCTTACTACTCTGGGTGCATTAGTCTGTAGTAAAGTCGAGGCTCTAAAATGGCTCATGTGAGAAATTGAACATTACTATTTTCCACAGTTGCAGAGCTGTAGTGCAGTATTTTGTACAAATGGTCTTTATGTCTTCTTGTTTTGTACCAGTGGCAAAAAATGGTGATGTCTGCATCTCCATCCTGCATGAACCTGGGGAGGACAAATATGGCTATGAGAAGCCCGAGGAGCGCTGGCTGCCAATCCATACAGTAGAGACCATCATGATCAGTGTCATTTCCATGTTGGCAGACCCCAATGGAGACTCTCCTGCAAATGTGGATGCAGCTGTAAGTGCCCACTGTCTCACAAAAGAACACACTAAAGCTGGAGGTTAGTTTGCAGGTTATTTTTTATCAGTAATCAGTAAAGATTTAGTTTATAAGTGTAAGAGGTAACAGGAAATATTGTCTTCCGAATCTTCGTGTATAAATGAATCATTGTTGAGAAGGTATAAAATTGTGATATAATTGTTTAAAAGTCAATGCAGTTTAGCCTTGCTTTTGTAATGGTAATCCAATTAGCGGACTGAGTGACATGGGTCCCCTAGGTGGGTAGATCGTGTCAAGTTGCAGTCAAGTTGAACTTTGATTTGGTCAAAAGGGTTTATCTCTTAATTTGGAGTGGCTGCCTGGGCACAGACAAAGGCTATAGATTAAACTGAATTTTAAAGTGGAGTCAACATCTATCATTTAGCTGTGCTGGAAACTTTTTCTGTAAAATGTGTCATCAATTAGTAGTTAGACACAAAGCCCATGAGGTGTAAGGGCTGCACAATATGAGATTGCTGACACAGCTTTTGTTCTTATATATGTAAATTCCTGCAGAAAGAGTGGCGAGAGGATCCTACAGGAGTTTTTAAGAAAAAGGTTGCACGCTGTGTGAGAAGGAGTCAAGAAATGGCGTTTGACTAACTCCAGACATCAACACAGTAAGTACAACCATGTGTCAGGGTTCCTCATACTGTAATAGCAGTGACATTCATTTTTGGCTTGTGGAAAAATGAAAGTAATCTGTCGAGTTCTTGTTGCAGCCCGTCATGATGACGGCTTTCTTTGAAAACCATATAATTATTGTGCTGTAGATTTATTCAATATTGGCCAATGGTGATAACCAAACTAAGGTGTTCTATTTGTTTCAGGTCACGACTGCACAGGGGTTTTGACAAATGGTTATTCTCAAGTGGGCTCAATGATCATGGGACACAACTTCATCACCATCAACTAGCTACCTAAAGAGGAAATTTAAAAACCTGTATTTCTCAAATAATTTGGCAATTTGAGAGTTGTTATTTCTGAATATTGCTGAGTGGTAGTCAGACTGCATAAAGTTCCATTTCACTGTCGAATTTTTCACTATCAGTCGCAGATGATGGACTGTGGGCAGATATTTTCTGGTAAAGTGTCAGCAATTTACTCAAAGGAAGACAAATAATAGATACTTTCTCTGTTAAATTCATACTCACCAAATTTTAAGAAAAAAATCCCTTTTGATAAATGCCCATTTTTCTAAAGTTAGTTTTCTTCATATTTACCTATTTATTTAGAGTGAGATTATTTTAAGATGCATTTAATCTGTTATAAAGGATTTTCTTTTTATTTTAACCTGCCACTCTGAGCCATGCAGTCTAAAGTTATTTCATCAATTAGAAATGTTTTGGAGTATCATTCATGAAAAGGATGGAAATACAGACACTGGCCTTCTGTTCTACAGAGAAAGTTTTCCTTCCCTTCCTCGGGGAAAAAATATCACCCAGCACTGCCTTAACTAAACTTGCCAGCAAAGGAAACCTATGTCAGTAAGGACTCCATCTGAAGGTGTTTTATATCCAGATAAAACTGTTGTACACAAACCAAAGACAATACACTGATAAATATATTTTCAATGAACAAACTACATTTTTTAAACCAATGTAAATATAAACTATTTGCTTGTGTCAAATGTTTTTGGACATTGCACCTGTACAGAGAAAATGCATACACCTTGCCTACATGGCAGTGTTGTACAGTAGCACTTCATATAGGCCTTTTCCACAGAAAACATATTTTGACAGTTCAGAGTAGGAAAAGTACAGGTTTATAATGAAATCTATAAGGCAGGATTCCATTCGGATGCCTTTGGCTAGCTGTCATGGCTTACTGAGACATTTGAAAAGAGTTGAGCCATCCTAATGTTATTGATAACTATTGTGCCTTTCCCGTCATTTTTAATCAATAAACCTGGGTTGATAAAAGCCTGCATCACCCACAAATGATCTGCTCATCAAATGACTAAACAATAGCAATTTTTATGCCTAGTATGGACAAAATTTTTGGAATAAGAGGCATGCAGTAGCACCCATGTTTTGAATTATATAATAAATGTTACATTGTGAAAAAATAATAAACCTCATTGTGGACATTGTTGACTGATTTTTTTTTAAATGTTACCGCCGCTCTACTACTCAAGGTAGTCTTTATCTTGAATTAACACACATCTAAAGCACACTGAGATAAAACCTTTCAGATTTAACTTTTAGAGCTTCTGTTGAGACTCAGAATGAGTCGTTTTCAGTGTAAGATACAAAAGGTACAAAACACAGAAATACCACATTATCTTCCAATCTCCATGACTGCTTTATTGAATTAAGCACCAGCTCAATATGGTCAACATCCAGAAGAAAGACATATCCTTAAACTTAAAGAGTATAAAATCATCTTTGCAACACAAAAGCACACTCCACCCGAAGAAAAAAATCCATCCATCCATCTTGCAGATGTATAACAGAAACCGTGGGTCCTGAGTTGTTCACTGTCCAGGAGCTGACAGACTTTTGTTCATGAACTGCTTCTTGACAAAGCAAACCCACCACTGAAACGAAAAGAAAACATCTGTTAAGAAAAGTATATTGAGCTTCTGCATTTTAAACAGCCTATGGCAAGGTTAAAATTAGAATTACTGCCTACAGTTTTATGCCTCCATGACCAAATCAAACAGCAATTTTTACAAATTCATACCTATCCAAACATATATATGTAATTTAGACTTTGATGTAATTTAATAAAAGGCATAAGGTGCATTTTTTGTGAAATTTAAAATGAACACTTTATATGTATGTACAATTTTAGTGAATGACCAATATTAGTGTACCTAGTTCAGTATCTGACCAAATGTGAAATATGGTCACAGTCAACAGAAAAGTGTTTTGCAGAACATAATGAAGTCACAGTGAATTTGACCTTTTAACTTTTTAAAATATCAAACTTAATCACTGCATTATTTATTTGATTAGAACTTCTTTAAAGTTTTGTCATGATAGCATAAACATCTTTGACGGACAGAAAAAGAGTTTTTGAGGTCACAGTGACCTTGACCTTTGATAACCAAAATCGACTGAGTTCATCCTTGAGTTGAAGTGGACATCTGAGCTGAGAAATTCCTTCAATGTTTTCCTAAGATATCCTGTTTTATTGCTGAAGTCTGGATAGAAACTCTTGTGAGCCAGCCATAGCTCAATTATTTGTGATGTACTCTACTGGAGTAACAAATGTTTCACATTAACAATTGAAACTTCCTTAAGTTCACTTAACTCAGTTATTGTATTCTAAATAGGGTTACATTACCCAGATAATTTCACCAAAACACAGTAAAAGTGGGTCACACTTTGCATGACCGAGGCGCACAACTTATCATGTTTTGAAACAAGTTAATAATACATGAGAATTCCCAATTATCTGGTGCAAGTGTTGTGTGCAGTTAAAGCTGTAGTGGTGTTATTTTGGTTTTGTTTGACTCACCTTGCTGGGTTTGTCTGTTTGGGGGTCAAACACGCGGTCACATAGTCTCAAGCCGGTCTCCTGGCGGATCTGCTGAAGGTACGCCCTCATGGTCTCTGGAAAAAAAATGCAGAACCATTTAATGTTTAACAATATTACTCTAAGAAGAATCATACTCAAAGCATGACATTTCATTCATTACTGCTACATCAAGGGACCTTGGGCACCATTTTAATTGTTGACCTCACAACTTAAATGTTTTCTAATCAATCCAGAAAACAGAAGCCAGTGTTAACATTAATAAAAAAAAAAAAAGACAAAACACAGGATGCGCCACAAAGCCAACGTGTGTGTCTTGTTTTTTGAGTTAAATTTAGACTTCAGCCATAAATATATCTGTAAAAATGTTCCATTTTTAGGGCCACTTCCACTCAGTGTCATCAACAACAGTGTTGATGACTGTATATGAGCAAGGATAAGGGACAACATGCAAGCATTAAGCAGCACTTCCAGCCTCAGATCCTTGAACCTGATGGGGCTTTGGTCAGCATTGCTATTTTTGGCTTGATATTATTTTACGCTCAGAATTAGATGAAATATGAGAAGAGTACAAGGAAGCTACTTCAGAGCACAGCCTGAACAAGCCTGCTAAAAATGAGCTGAAATGTGATGTAATCTCCTAATAAGCATAACTTAAGTTAGCTTGTTTGCTGGTTCTTACCTTCCTCTTGCTTGTTTGCAGGTTTAACATACATAGCATTAAGTGGGAAGCCAGGTTCTCCTGGAATGGGGAAGTTGGTGATGCCCAGAGTGTACATCTCCTTCTCTCCTTGGTTCCTAGAGTTGCACTGTATAGAGCACATACATAAGCCAGTACAAAAAGTTAGCTCACCTGTTTTACTGGCACCCATTTGAAAAGGCATTTAAGCAGCTAATTCTTTCTGCTTGTGTGTGATATGAAAATCAATTCACATTCTAGTTTTCATTAATGACTCCCTTAAAATGATCTGGTCAGCCCCTGTTGTTCCTCTACAATTGGTTTAGAACCTCTACTGTAACACAAGCCTTTTGTTATTGTTGCTATACATATTAAGGTTTGCATCAAGCCACTGTAACATGCAAACATCCACCATTGTAAACTCTGTGTTAATAAAAATGCAATTTACCTTCTGCAGCTTCTTCAGGCATTCAGAAATGTACAGTGTGACATAGATCAGTGTCCTGTCTGCCTCATTCTGAAAGAAAGACAACAAATGTGCTTTAGGGCCTGCAACTACACTGAAAAACAATATATTTTGTCCAAAGCATTTATGTTATTGTAGTAAGAACACTTCCACCAGGGTTTAAACAGTAAAAGGTTGCATGGTTTAATTCCTGAGTGACTTTGCATAGCTGAGGGGAACAAGAACTAGAGTACACAAGCTGGGGCATGTGAAGGAACAAATACCTAGCTGCTTCAAGACAGACAGCGAGAGACAGGGAGGAGAAACACATATAGAAACAAGCACATGAAGTCAACATGTGAACAATTTGTTCCTCGACAACTCATTTTAGTGGAAAAAAAATCAAAACAACTTCATTGTGAAATTATAAATATATGTATTACCTTGATTTCATAGTTCTTAAAGAAAACATTGGCCTTGAAGTAGTAGATAGCTTCATCAATGATGTCTGATTCAATGCCTGAAATACAAACAAGGGTCATTACATTGATCAGTTCTATAAATATGTTGGTAAGTGTTGTAAATCATGTTTTACATGCATGTTTAAAAATGTAAAGAGTCATTTCCTGTTTCAGTTGAGCACTCTCTATTCTGTTCTGCAAAGCTCTGTTTGGATTTGCGACTAACAGGCTGCTAAGAAGTGGCCAAATCCAATTTCTTGTGTAAAGTATTATTAATAATAATTGATATTAATTAATTAATATTATTATGTAATAATAAACTTTTTAATGATTAAAATAAATGTCATATTCTGGCATTTTAGCAGTAATAAAAATATATCAAATCATTGTACAACAAAGCAACACTATGCTAAGTCATCTGTTTAGTGATAAATGTTGCATCTATAAATGTAGGACACCCACTTTCAAGCTTTACAAACATCGAAAGGCTGGACACTGAGTGTCAGGAGACATTTATGAAGAGGCTGGTTTTAAGAATGCACTTCTCAAGCCATATATGGAAGTGAAGCTGAAATGTTACAGGGCTTGTCATAACATGGTACATATGAAATTATACTTAATGAAAATGACTTGAGCTTGTAAATATACCGTTGTAAAGAAAAAGTATGCGTTTTTTGTGAACAAGGTTTGGAACAGGGTTTGACTCCACTTTATATTAATTTAAAAGCACTGGGTTGTTGCCTTACCGTCTCCTCTGGCTGGTCCCTTAAACTGGGTTTTGAGGGGAAGTAAAGCCATATTCCCCACCAGCCTGGTTTCGGGAATCATCAGACTTGAGTGATACGCCTTGAAAAGAGAGAAGTTGCTGTCACATAACATTAACTAGCTAACTTAAGCTTACGTTTCTGCACGATAGAATCGGTGACATCTCTGTGTCCCGTCACCTAATGTATATTACCGATTATGCTACCTCTGCACCGATCAATTACTTTAAAGACGCCAAGCTAAAAATCTGCAAAATAGTGTACATTAAATAACGCCTATTTTCTCACCTTTCCTACATCATTTAAATGCGAGCAGATGCTAACACAGATAGCCAACTATGCTAACGTCATCACAGCTAACGTTGACTCGGAGGCCCTTAAATCACCCGGTAGGACTGCTGTGAAGGTTTTTTAAGCTCTAAACCGCACAGTGGACGCTTTTATCGGTCAATAATCATGTACAATTTACTCACCGGCATGTTGAGTGATAAATATCAGTCCAACTGCTCAGCGACAGAAAAAAGTGGAACCTCAAGACTCCGCTTCCGCCTGTACCACCCTTCAGCACTACAGGAAGTGGCTACATGTTATGTAGCGTAGCTGCCACATGGGGGCACTAACACACAAATCTTTTCCTTTTATTATCCACACGGACGCCGGTTGTAGTTTTTGTCAAATATTTTATTTAAAAATATAGCATCGATAAACTTATTTAATAACAGCTATTTAGACTTCAATATCTTTATGAAATGATAAAATATAATGGGTTGCAATCATAATTTAGTAAGTCCTTATAACAGCATACAAAAGGAAAAAACTTGTGAACACAGGACACATGATAATTGAAGATCTTCAGAGACAGTCTTTCTTTCCACACATATTCAGTGTCCTTGTAGTCACGTGCTATTCTCCACTTGGGATTTATATAGAGAATCTTGATTGATCATCAGCCTAAAATGTTTTTGTTTTTTAAAGTCTGACAGTCCTTTTTTTGCCCTGGAGTCACATTAGTCCTCAGCTGGTCACTTTGTCTTGAAAAATCTCATCATAATTTAGGTTAGCAGGTTCTTCTTCAACATCCTGTAGAAAAAAGACAGAAAAAAATACATTGATAGTATTTTTAATAATAGCCAACTACATTATAATTACTTCAAATAAGCTTTTAAAATTATGTTTTGTTTTGTGTTTTTTTTCTCCACCTTTGGCTCCTTGAACTCCAGGTCCTCTCCATATTGTATAGAAAAGTCAATGTGTTGCAGCACTATGTTAATACCCTCCTCATCCGTGCGATCAAAGGGCAGGAATCTCACCATACTGTAATCATCAATCTGGAGGGACAGAGAGGGAGAGAGAGAATGTCTCATTATTATAATATAATATAATGTAAAATTCTGGTCCATGGGGTAAACTGGTATCAGATTAAGGGGTTTACTTACCAGACCACAGATGGCTTGAGTCAGCTTCTTAAACTTTGTGCTTCTGATGGTATCTGAGTTATCTTCCATCATTGAGTACATGTCTGGGTCAAGGTACCTTGTGAAAAATAAAGTAAAACTTAATGAATGCTGCCAGAAGATAAAAATTGTTTGCAAGGTTTACGAGGATTAATTATTGCCCGTTTAAGGTTTGAAAAATACCACAACTGAGAACCTCAACCCTTCTCTTACTGGAGTCTTATTACCAAAATTAAAGGGGATCATTGCTCTAGGTTTCATATTAGGCACACATAATACTGTTGTAGTGTACTAATATACAACTTACTTTTCAATTTCCTTCTTGGCTTTGGGACTAAGCAAGTCCATTTTCGTCATGATGTTTACTTGAGGGATTTCTAATGACACCATGGCACTCAGGGCAGCCATGACTCCTGAGATGAACTGCAGTCAGAGAAGACGAAAGATGTCAGACTTCATGCTTCTTGTCATTACTACATGAAGTAATTTAACACAAGAAATGTGATGTTTCCAGATAGAGAGGGGAAAATAATCAAATCAACACATACAGATACCGGAGACATCAACTGTTACCTTAAAAGACTCCACCATAAACTGTGAGTCTACCAGAAAAACTCCACACACCCGAAACTCCCATTGTTGGAGCTGCTCCACCAGCTGCCTCATTACGGGGAGGTGTGTGTAAAGCTCAATTTGACCTGCAAAAACAAGTCAGGAGTGTGTTAGAGCTGTAAGTACACACACATTGGGACACTGTAATATTTGCATTGATACTGTGAATCTTAGTAAAAACTGACAAAGAGGGCAAATCTCTTTTTAATCTCTCCCATCAACACTGCACACCAGGGAACTAAAAGTTTTTAGTGTTATCTGTTTTTTTTATAGTAATGAAAATGTGTGTTAACAAAATACAGTGTAATAAATCCCTCTAGCTCTGGCTTCAGCATGTCTCTGCCATGATGTTTACCTGGGCAGTCAAACAGTATGTAGTCATCCTCTACATGACCCAGGCTTTCCTCCAGCCAGTCAAAGTTATTGGCAAAGTATTCCATGCAAAAGACCAGGCCTCCATTTGGACCAAATCTAAGAGAATCATCCTCCATAACGTCATCCACCTGGATAAGCTCCCGGATGTCTGAGGACACACAAAAGAGATTAATTAGTGAGTCAGAGCACATCTTACTAAATTTTTCCTCTCCGTTCTAGCCACAGAGAGAGGGAGAGAGAGAAAAAATATAATATATTAACACACAACAGTCAATACTATTTAATAAACAAATTACACAGTCTCAACTATTATGACTAAATTAATATGTTTTTGATTTATGATGTATTGTTTAATATCGTTTATGTATTGTGAAGAGTGCTTTTACTTTATGTATACCTATGTGTAAACCATCTCATCAATCTTAGCAGCATAAGCATGTAATAACATAAACTACTGAATGTGTTCTTCTCATAACCAAGTTGTGTCTTTATTTTAAAACTTCCCTTCAAGATTAATGTAAGGCTAAGAATTGACCATAGTAATTAGATGTAAGCATCTGTTTGTAAACTAATATCGATCTATAATCACCTGCCATGACGGGATAGTCAAAGTGCTCAGCTGCTGGGTCCAGATTGACCACCTGTACTGAGCGGTTTAAGGTCTCTGCATGCTGGAGCATGGTGGAGCAGTAGGTACTCTGGAATAGAGAATATAAGTCCGTCAATGAACGAATAAAAGGCAGCTCTTACTAGAGTATGGACTATGTGGAAGAACAGCCTCATGCCTTAGCTTAGCGCCTTAGCTGAATAGCAAAACAAGGTAATATTTAAGTACTGTTTAAGTTTTACTTGTATCTTACCTTACCGCTACCAGCCGGGCCCATTACTATCTGCGCATATCGAGGCATTTCGCCTCAGTGAAAAGGTAATGTGCTCAAATTAACTGGTTAATATGGATAGCTTTATTTTATGTTCTGATCATGTATGATGCCTCAATACTTCTTCTTGTTCTAAGGGACTAACAGCCACCGTGGAGCCTACTACCGCCACCCATTGGTCATAACATTTTTGTATCAAAACTGCGCTTGGTTAATATGAGACATCTACAAACTTCCCTGTGGAGGGCGGTAGTTTGCCCAGAGACGTTTAAATTGACACTTAAACTAGCTGAAGAAGAAGAGAACTAAACTGAAAGAGGTAGCGATACTGGCATGTAAAACTGATGCAAAAGCAATTCACGATTAAGTAACGTCTCTCCTCAAGACGTGGGGATCTGACTGAGCCTCTTAAATCAGCCGTTGCTGGAAAGAAAAATGTCCTGAGACTCAAGACAGTGAATGGAGTTCACAAGTGAAGCCTTTAAAGAAAGGTGGACCTCTTATTGGTAGGTGAGGTCATTCGTCTTGCCCCGTCGTGAACTGTAATGTATTGCAATGCAGTTGATAGGTTACAGCTCGATTGCTAATGTGAGATGCACATCGGTTGGTGGAAACCGGGAACGTTGTCGGTTAACTAGGCAAAAGGGTAGCTATGCTGATTTAGCCATGAGCTAAGTTGCAACAGCCAGGCTGAGCCCGGATTTAGAAGACCAGTCTTATTGACTGGTGTTTACTAACTTTAGCTTCTGACCAACGACATGGAGCCATTGAGAGTACTAGACACAACGTTTACAGTTAACGTCAGCAGAAACTTCTGATAAATTCTTCAACGCATTGCTAGCAATTCAGGGCTACTCTACGCAAATCTTTAACTTAGCTAGCAGCGTGCAGAGCAGCAAGTTAATTTTAAGAGAATGGCAGACAGTGCTAGCTATATTTGTTAGGAAAGTAACGTCAGACAACATTGTCCCAAATATTTTATAATCTCGTATTAGGCTAGGATGAACTGTCAGATTGGAGATTTGTGCTAATGATAAGAGTTCAAGACTCACTAATTTTGCCAGTGTGTCGTAATGATACGCTTAGTTCTGAAAATGTCCACTACTTGTTCTAATACCTTATATCTGCTGAAACATTTCCATCGGATTTTGATTAGTAAAGCACTCCTCCTTGAGGGCACTGGCAGTTATAAATGCAGTCAAACTTACTCTTGTTCTTTTGCTAACGTTTTAAATTTGTCCATTTTGAATTCTTTCTAAAAACTATGATAAATCTAACCGATGGATTTTGTGTGACATCAGCATTTTTGTTTGTTGGTCGCAGCAAGCTTCGTTCTGTAGATGTAGCTAGTTAACTTTGTTCAGTGAAAAATCAAAATGTTAAAATTTAAAGTATGTTTTGATTGTATGTAACCATTGTAGCAGCGCATTGTAATTCAGGTTATTTTCAAAAGATGCGATTTAAAGCCATCACTATGGTCTCAGAGTACCTGAAAGGATGTGCCAGCATTTAACGTTAGATCATTTTATAGACCAAGTGTAGCAGTTTACCTAATGAATGACTGATAATACTATGACTTATAATAACAGTTATACTGAAGTAATGACTTATCTGCAGCTCTTTTTTTTAACTTTTTGCACAGAAGTTGAGGATCAGAGTCAGTGGTGTCAGGTGACATGCTTATCTCTATTCTTCCTTTTTATTTTCTAGTGTGGTGGGCTATGAGTGTGGGTGATGGAGGACAATCAGTGTGGGGAGTTGGACTACCTGATCCAAGATGAGGACACGCTCATCGAGGGTGTCAGCAACCAGGTGTTATTTGTTGTGGTACTAAGTATCACCTTCCTTGCAGGCCTCCTCACTCTGCTCTGCAGGTAAGCAGCAAAGTCTGGATTATCTAGACAGAATTATTCAAACTTTTGGAGAGAGCTTTAGGCACAATTTTTCTTAAATGTGGGCCATCTGATAAATCTTATGTGTTGCTGACTACACAGAGTTCATAGAAAAACAACTGTCCTTCAGCAGATAGTTGAGCAGAGTCAACTATTGGACAGACTCAACCTGATGTCACTGCAGTAGCCAATAAAGTGATCAGTCAGTCAGACCAAGCAGAATTAAACACCCTGCCAAAAGAAGTGCAAAGACTTTTAAGTTACATGTATGGGTCAGCACTCCCACACCTCTGGATGAACCTGTGGTAATTGCTGCAACATCTGATTTGGTTTAAATGGGCCCTTACTGCTGGCTCAGTCTCACATGAAATTGTCTGTAGGCCCTGCTTGGTATTAAAATCTTTCTATAATTAAAATGAAGATAGTCTGTTTTGCAGGATTAGTTTTGCCTGTTGTCTGTTTATTTCTTTTCTCCCTCTGGATTTCGTCTTGTGCTGTGTAATAGAAAATGATATTTCAGATTTAGAATTCTGATGTAACCAACTTTTAGGTTTTGCATAAAGTAGCTGTTGCACTGACCAAATACTTATCTTATGTAGATTGTATGTATGTATGTAGATTTTCTTTTCTTTTCCTTTTTTGGTGTTTATTTTTATTCTAAATGTCTGCCTTATGACCTTGAAGGCAAGAAGAGCAGAACATTCATCCTGAGAATCAGGAGCACGTTCGAGCCGTCCGACAGCAGCTCCAAACGGAGCAGGTAACGCAGGCAGATCGCCATTCTGACCAAATGAGTTTGACAAAGATAATGTTAAAGCAACAAAAATACATGAATATGTTTGGTTTTTTTTGTTTTGTTTTTTTAATGGTCATATTCCAAATTTTGCATATCTGAGCCCCTCTAAAATCTCGATCAATGTGATTTGAATTGTGTTGGCTATCTTGTAGAGTTGGGCTAAATGTCATTATAACATCAATATCTTGATATATCACGAAATATCATCTTGGATTTTGGATATTGTTATAATGATTATTTATTAAGATTTGTCTAGCTGTTGTAATATTTGCCTCTACCCACTTAGTTATTTCATCCCCATTACTTATGATTACTCCTGTTGATCCTAAAATACTAAAATTTTTTGCCTGCTTGAATAAAATGCATTTCTTTTGTTTTTAGTACTTGAGCTAGAAATTAGTACAAGGCAAAAGGGCTATATTTCCTAATTCTAATCAGAAAAAAAATCTACACATATATTTTAAAAGGAAATATCCTCTATTGTTTCCCATGATTAAGGACTGGTTGTATCCGTCATTTATTTTTTGAGCAAGTTTTCAGTGAGGAGATGAATCTCAAACTCCTCTGCACTGTTATTACTTCTCAAACTTTTATATGTGTGTTTAATTTCTCGCTGTCAGGATGAAAATCCTCAGGCAGAGGCCAGGCAGCAATATTACACAGACATGTCCTGTCCCGTGTGTTTACAACAAGCTGTTCTGCCTGTGGAAACCAACTGTGGACATCTTTTCTGTGGTAAGACAGATGTGCTGACTCTGGTAATATGTACTGAGCAAAACTCTTAAAAGAAAGCTAAACGTAAAAAGTAACTGTCATCTATTTAGCATATTTTCTGAGTTAAATTCTGTCATTACATGCAAAGGTCTGCATAAACATAGCAATCAGTGCAAATATTAGTTAATCTGATAATAAATAAAAAGTTATTATTTCTTTGATTTGTATTTTACACTCTGTTCATTTGGTCAAGTGCTGTCTCTCTTTCACACAGGCTCCTGCATAATAGCTTACTGGAGGTATGGCACTTGGCTTGGTGCCATTAACTGCCCCATCTGCAGACAAATGGTGAGACTTGTAACAAGTTTAGAATAAACAAATCCTATGATACCACACTTGTTCTCAGTGCCAGCAATCTATAGTTTTTTGTTTTTGCTGTTTTGATTCAGAGACCTCTAGAGGCTAAAATTTTATTATATGCATCTTTGAAACTCGTGTTTGTCTCTGTCTGATGATGAAAGATGAATGAAATATAATGAGAGTGATGTTAGTGGTCCTCATCACCCATCTGATAGCCTCTCCCACTTGTTAAGGCCAAGGGTATGTTTTTTGTCATGTATGCATGTGGAATTAAGTTATTTTTTCTTGCCCAGGTAACTTTGCTCTTCCCACTATTTCATGAGCACGCTGCTCCTCAAAGGGTCCAGGATGGCGAGGCAGAACCACAGCTGATATTAAGAGACATAAATGATTACAACCGCAGGTTTTCAGGCCAACCGAGATCTGTGAGTATACTAAAGCCAGAAGCATATTTAGTGTGCAGGAGTAATGGTCCTGAAACATAGAATCCATCTGAACCCACTTTTGGAGTCGGCCCTAAGTGGCCATTTGACAAAAGCTGGCTGTGTTGTCCTCTGTAGAGGTTGCCACTTGATCTGAATACACGATTAACTCTGGCTGATGGCCGTGGCACTGCTGGTTGGGCGGTGATTGGTTTTGGCTCTTTCATTTTCAACATGGCAGCTGATTCACAAGCTTTCTCATGTTGCCGTCAACAGGACACTGAAAAATGTTTCTAAAATCATTTGAGGTGGGAAATAGGCATTGCAGTTACAATCTTGATGCATATTTTATCAGAACTGCCTTGTCAGAAAGTTTGATCTGATTTTCCTGAGCCTGTGTCATTGTGCTTGATAGACTCATCTGCATATACTCACATTGTCGTATCCATCATGCACTGCACTGCCCGACCTCATGCTCTCTATGGAAAATAAATAGGATTTGTAGCCTTGACCCAGGTAAACAGATCCAGTGTATCTCTAGCATTACAGGTAAGCTTAGACTCACATTGTATTCAAATTTAAATGATGTGTACATACTGTAAATGTGAAAAAATGGGCTCAAGATGCTACCACAGGCATTTTGTTGTTCTGTTTTAAATGTGAGCAAAATCTGTAAGTTCACTTATGAGTATTTTTGAATATTAGTTTTAATCTAAACTGTAGAATCTGTAATGCCACTGATGAAAGACAGGAGTATATTTAGAACAGATTTTCTCATCATTTT
The DNA here is from genome assembly GCA_029814665.1 of Acanthurus lineatus. Taxonomy (NCBI): domain Eukaryota; kingdom Metazoa; phylum Chordata; class Actinopteri; order Acanthuriformes; family Acanthuridae; genus Acanthurus; species Acanthurus lineatus. The sequence goes on along the minus strand of JAPZDV010000011.1, from coordinate 9,558,175 downwards.
TTCTCCCCTCTGTCTTCCAAGCTTATGGACAGGCTGCGAGATGTGCCCACCCTGCTTCGTCATGCCTTTAGGGAGATGTTTTCCGTGGGTGGCCTCTTCTGGATGTTCAGGATTCGAATTCTCCTCTGCCTAGTGGGTGCACTCACCTATCTGGCCTCGCCTCTCGACATCCTCCCCGAGGCACTTTTCGGTCTGCTGGGATTCATGGACGATTTCTTCGTAATCCTGCTCCTCTTTGTTTACATCTCTATTATGTACAGAGAGGTGGTCACACAGAGACTAAATGGGTGATCACTAATAAAAGAAATCTCAGCTTGCTCACACAATATCAGACTGTGGAAGAGGTGGAAACAGCACACAGTTGAAGGGGTTGACTTTGAAGCCTGGGATGTTACTTAATGACTAGAGAGGGGTTAGCAAAAGATTGAGCTCTGAATGTTTACTCTGTATATAGATATCACCATTAATGGCTCAGAAATTGATTTAGGTCAAAGCCAACTGAAGTACAGCATAAGGATGACTGTGAAGGGATGTGATGTTGTAAATATCTGCTTTGAACAACAAGGAAATCTGTTTGGTCCATTCAGGATCTTGAGGGTCGCACTGAAGGACTAAAATTACTACCAGCCAATTTTATCACAGCATTGCCAAAAGTCAGTTATTTGTTTAAAGTGCATATCATCCAGTGGAGACAATTGTGTAATATATTGTAATCTTGAATGTACCGTATTGATGACATTGTATTGATCATATGCATTTAAAGTTGGATCGCTTTATTTGTCAGACAGATTTTTGTTATGAGAACCATCTTAGTGTGGCTTGTAAGTAATCTGTGACTATGCATATTTGTACTGACTTGAAAAATTTAGCCTTTCATGCTTGTGGGAAAATCTCTGAATTATTTTACCAACACTTAACCTTCATTGATCAGATCTGATGGGCCTTGCTGCATGCATTACCAGTAACTGAGGGTGCACAGAGCAACTTGACCGTTGCAAAATTGACTTTTTAATTGGTAGATTTTAATCCAAATTAAAAAAAAGCTGCGTAAAACATAAATTAAACAGAATGTGATCATGATCGAAGAGTACAAAACAATATATTTGTAATGTGTGACCTCATTAACTTTATTGATTTTTGTAAATATTTTCCTTTTCCGAGTTTGATGTCAGCAACACTTTTCCAACAAGTCGGGAAAGGGTTAGCAAAAGATTGAAAGTCATGGAATTTGTCAAAACACCTGTTTGGAACATTCCACAGGTAAACAGGTTCATTGGGAACAGGTGATAGTATTGTGATTGGATATGAAAGGGGCAGCCTTAGTGGCTCAGTCTTTTGAGAGCATGAGTGGGGTAAGGTTCACCACTTTGTGAAACCCATAACTATACAAATGATAATAGCACATGGGCTTGGAATCTTCTTCAAACCGTTGTCAGTAAGCACAGTTCATTAGCAAATGATAACATTCTGTTTTTAATTTATATTTCACACAGCGTCCCAAATTTTTTGATATCGGGTTTGTCATCTGTTGATTAGAGAAGGTATCAAAATCTTGCTTAAGTTAAAGATGTTAACCTATCTTATCTCAAAGTTTGATTCACCACTCTAAAGATATTTATGAGCTTGTGCAAACCTTACTGTCCTAATCAGGCTCAGAATCAGTGGGTGAAAAACTCTCAACATGACAAAGCTTTTCAAATTCTTTAATTCTATTTTGGAGCATCAGTGTCCTACTTTTAAAATCTGTGAAATAAAAATTGAATCAATACTCAAAACTGAAATTAAGTGAACTTGTACAGTATGTGATTGAGTTTTTTTTTTGTGAATATTTTTCAAAAATGTAAACTTATCTGGAGAAGTAAAATTTTATTGGGGACTTAGATGGATGTTGAAATAATGAGTCACATTCAAGACTATATAAATCATCTTAAAGATCTGCTGTAAGAACTTATGCACAAACATACAGTTCTCATTCCAGACCTTTTGACTCGTGGCCTACCAACTTTTGTTATCATGTGTAGATGATGTCTTAAAATTAGTCGAAATAGAATTTGATACTGTTTCTGGTAAAGTTACACTGTATTTATTTTGGGAACCAGACGTAAAACTAAAAGTGGTTGCTTCAGAGCAGTGAGTGAAACTATATCCAGGCCATTTGCTTTTTGGGGCTATATTTGCTAAGCTAGCATCGGCCCTCGTGGTCATGAAATGTAGAGGGAGGGCAGTTGAGGCCCATTTGAGAGATCAACATGTAAACTTTAAACTTAAAATGCAGTTTATTTGACAGTTTCAGATCACACAAATAAAAAAGGTATGGCACATAACTAGCTGCGTCACACCTTTTCACTATCTTTATTAATCATATTCTTCTCTAATTTGTCTCTGGGGTGTTTGTGCAACCACCACCCTGTTTTCTTCCTAGATATCCAAACAATGTTATAAGTATCTGCTTGTAATGCTGCTGTTCTACAGCTGAGAACCGGTTAGGTGAGAGTCTTACCTGGGTGGGAAAAGATTGTTGTTGCTGGAAGAGTCAGAGCTTTGGTGCAGAATTTCCAGTGTAGCACTTCAACAAAATGAAAACACTACACAAGAAATAATGACATGGCCCAAGTACACATCAGAGTACATTCTGTAAATGTGTAGTTTGATGTCAGACTCATACTTCTCTCTGCTTGTACAAGCTACACCTACACAACTCATTTATATTGGATTTCCCATGTTACTGACTCTCAGCATTTTGAGGATCAAGGGTTTTATTCTGAAAACAAAAATACAGTTTTCTTTAAATGATTCTACAACTTAATTTCAATCAGGTTAATTTTGCCATTTGTTGAGTTAGGTGGTGTGTCTCTGCTCCTGTGATGCTACAGACAAATCTGTCCATGGCACAGACTAACCTCTGAGCACACCCCTGCCCACATCTAACTGAAGTGAGGGTGTTGTTGAGTTCATTTATTTACTTTTCACATTTGCCCTTCCATATTAAAGACATAACCATTGTCCAACCTGACCACTGCTGATATGAATATCTGTTTGCTTGCCAATGTGTTTGTCATGCTCTGGAAGCAAGTTGCCCTCTCAAAATGGCAACCAGCGTACAAGTAATTATCATCTGACTGTAGAGGGAATGAGCTGAATTAGTTTTTCTAGTCTCTTTTGGTCCCTTGCATTTTAAATTGATGCAATGTCCTTGTGTGACACCTGCCAGTGTGTTGTGTGTCTACCAATAGTGTGACCACTTCAACAAAAAATACTTTTTTTGTGTGTTATTTGAATTCATTTAAGATGACTTAAAAAGTATAATTATCCAACTATTAACAAGAATACAGAGATGGAAAGAATTTAATCATATGTAGCATAGAATTTTTTTCTGCTTTCCTGTGACGCTTACCATCTTGTAACCCCTCCAGTTAAAATTATTTCCCCAGTTACCCAGACCCTTGGGTTGGGTGCCCAGAATGTCTTAAGTGTGGCTTGGGCTATTTGATAAATTACACCCTTCAGAATGTGTTTTTGGTATGTGCTATTCCAACACAATAAAACTTCAATGGTATTATTGACAGTAATAGATTCCTTTAACATATCTGCGATTTTTACCCAAAGCCAGGGATAATCATGACCGCTTTATAGAGAGGTCAGAGGGGGGTCCATCAGCCCAACATTTTTGCCTCTGATCTCTGGATGCAGGTGAATGTTGCTCAGCAATCAAATGTGTATTTTTAATGGCCTTGAATATGGCTGTAAACACCGCTTCAAAGCTTCATACTTGCCTATCCAGAATGTACTCCACACATTCTGCGACATTCCTGTCCCACAGGATTTTTTCTGTAACTGTGGGAGTTTTTTCTCTTTATGCACTGCAGACTCCGCCCACCCAGCCCTCCTCTGGCAGACGCCGGGCTCGTGAGGCAGCGAACCCGACTATTGGTCAACGGATTGGCAGACACAGGGAGCGACAGACCTAGGGAGTACATGAAGCCGACTGTTAACTTCAGACTCTGTTCACCACACAAAGTCGGTCTGCGTTAGGTAACGATGAGTACATCAGAGTCCTTGGATCGAATGGAACTCTGTGAGAGCCTCTTGACATGGGTAGGTGATCAATCATGAAGTTTTCTGGTTTCTTTTCACGGACAGACAGTTCCCCGGCAAAGCTAGCCAGCGCGCAAGGCTAATGCTAGCCGATGAGCTAGCCGGGGTAACGTTAGCAGGCTAGAGGAAAATGACACGGGCTCATGTTGGTTACGTATGCAGGCCAGCTGTTTGCTGCTTTACGGTAACGTTAGCTGCTGATGTGTTGCTTGCTAGCGGCCAGCAGATCATATACCCAGTCACGACTATAATTTTGGTTCTGGGTCTGTACAATCTGGTACTTAGCTAGCTTAACTTTCCTAACGCTCTGTTGTATGGTGTAAAGGAATCAAACTACTGACGTTGGCCTCGATATGGTTCAACGCTTTCTTGAGGAAGGATTTTTTCCTCTGGATGGAGGATATACCGTAACAGCTTGGTGTCCGCTTTTAGTCTGCATTCCTGTCATTGTTGTCCAATGTATCATTTTGTCCGCTTTCCTTTTGTAATTCCTCTTTTTGATCAGAAAGTATCACTTTCGGGATAGATAACCTAGCTTCCCTTGCATGAGTTAGTAACAATAACAATACCATGATTTTTTCTATACAGAGCCCAACACTGATATATAAGCCATCAAGCAGAACAGGGCATCGGTTTTTAGGATCACATGCTACCGATTTGACCATTAACATTGCTCAAAAACCGGTGAAAAAGTCGTAGACAAGGATTATTTGTCAATGATATTAAAATTGATTTGTGGCTGGAGCTAAGATGGTACGTGTTTCTAGCTTATTGCTGCTACGTGTACATTTAAACTGTGAAAGAAAAAAAAATAAACTTATTTGTTTTGGATATGATTGTCAGGTCTTTGGTGCAGCAGGAAATCTAATGCACAGATGGTTGATGTCTAATATTTGCTTATGTATAAATGGTAAACAAGCCAACATACATCTTAAGAATATAATAAATCCAGAATCTAAATCCAAAATACGTTATGTTTAAGCCGTGGACTTTTACGCAATGGCATGACAATAGTTACATATTTATACTGTTTCAGCTTATATCACGAGGCATTAATGTTATGTATATAAACCAACTATTACATCACTGGCAAGAATGTAAATGACTTGAAAACATACATGTAGTGCTGGTTATAGCAGGACTCAACACAAGCAAGCGACCCCTGTTCTGCATGGTCATGTGCTTCTTTACATGTCATGTAATCGCGCTTATAACCAATTTGTGTATTCCCTCGTGCAAAATGGAGAAGCAGGCCATTCGGAGCTTGTGTGTTTCATGTCAACATTTTAGCTGTTTAGCTCAACACAAATGTCTGCATAGCAGAAGTGAAGTGCCTCATAGTGGGGTTAGACTGTTATATAAGATGACACCCTTAACTAAAGTCATGTTTGGGTCTAAACACTATAATGTCTGAGGAGCTTTATAGAAGTTCTGAACTGCAACTAAGCTTCCCCATGACACTTATATATCTTACGTCTACCCTATAAGTTCAAGAGTGACTCTCTTTTAGTCACTGTCCAGGGAGAGCCTTGCATAAACTTTTCCTAACCCTGGACCACCCGGCCATGGGTTATGTTGGACCCTGTACATCTCTCAGCTACATGTTGTCTCCCCCTTTTGTTATCATAGTTTGGCTTATGTATGAAAACCCAGGATTGCCTTTCTTCTTGTTCTTGGTAATGACATGGTTGGCAAACATTCCTCACATACCTGTTAACAGTGAAGTTAGAACACTGATTGTTACTGATTGTCACTAAATCATGTGAGACAGTGCCTCTCATGACATGGCAGTGGAGATCTAGAGAGCTGTTTAAGTAATGAAATATGAAGGAACTGCATGGTAATGTGTTGTTTAATAAGTATTTAATACTGACTATTACATTGACATTTGTTTTAATAATCCCATTATCTTACCATTTACAGCAAAGTTAAATAAAGACATAGGGTATTTAGGGTTTTTTTGGGCTTGCGGTCAAAGCAATTTACCTGTAAGGCTTGAAGTACTCCACAAAACGAGTGTGGAGAATATAGTCAGCCAAGTGCCAGCAAGTTTTTAATTGCCTCTCAGTTAATTTGCTGGGAGCCCTTGTCCGTTGTCCAAAACGGGATTGGTTTTTAAAATGCAAATAATACAAGATATTTAAAAACATTATAGTCTTGGACATAAAGTTTACCTTTTACTTTTTTTACCCACATAAATATCTTTGTGCCTAAAATGTTAGATTTTTTGTTCAAGACTTCACCAAGACAATTAGGTGAATTGGTATTATTGTGTCTTGATTATTTTGTGGCACATTTTGGAAGCTTTAGCTATTACATCAAGCACCACATACACACTCACTGTTTGCATGTGCGATGTTCATACAGCTGCTTTTTTCTTTTGGAGAAACATATAATCAAACCAAAGGGCTGACTGATATACTGCACATTGCAGCCCAGTGTGGACATCTGAGTCCCTGCGACAGTGATAGTGTGCAAGGACAAGTATCCTCTTAACAAGTATCCTCTTCACACTGATCATATTGATTATGAGTTCATGTGTATTCTTTTGAAGCCTTTTTTTTTTAGTCTTATTCATGTGATCCTTGCTTTTCCCATAGCTTGACTGCGTTCTCTCCCAAAAGTTTCCACTAACCCGTAGGTGTGGATTTCCTCTGACTGACCTCAGTCAGCCCTATCTGGGTTTTGTATATTCGTGCTTACTGGGTGTACTTGCACTGTTCAAAGTGATTCATTTAAAAATAAACAGATACTGACTTCGAATAGATAAGATATTTTGTTCATCACAGATTTCTATTGCTTATTTTTTATTTTTCACTTGATGTACCGCAGGGAAAGTGTTGTTATACAGGAATTATTATTCATGTGGCTTTGAAATCTGATCCACCTCTCTGTCCCTGTTACCCATTGTTCAAACTTTTGAGGTATCATACATGGTCAGACACTGAAATTTTTCAGTGCAGGTATAAGCTGAAGTGTAAAATTTCCTTTGTAAACCTAGCACTCTTCTTTTTAACTCAATTTAAATCTCTTATCTACCCTTTTAGAACATTGCTATGCATGATATGATCAAAGCATATTGCCCCTGATGATAGAGTATAAGCAAATCTTGATTAGCTCCAACTTCAGAGTTCTCCAGCTCAAATAACGCTTTGTTTCCAGATTAGTTAGTTTTCAATCATCACATTGCTGATCACACACAAAGACTGGGTGCTGACAGGACTTAGGGTATTATGCAGAGAAACAGCACAAGAAGTTCCTGTGGTGGACTTCCAGTACTCTCTAAATACTGCTGAACCAATGCAGTTTTAGGGACTCAGTAAAAAGTTTAACATGTCTTAAACTAAGAAATGACTGGAAAAGCATTGAAATGAAAGTGTAATTAAGCTGCTTTGCCATGGATATAATTTAGAAAAATCTGAAGTACTAAGATACTATTGTGCAAATATTACTTCAGAAATACAGACTTTTTAGCCCAGAAACAATGGCACAGAGGTTTAGCATTTGAACTAAACTTTGCACTGCTTCCATAAAGACTCCCCCTTGTTCCTTAAGGACCCAGAACCCTTGAAGGAACTTAGTGCATTTTCACTACAGGGACCAGAGTCTGAATCAAGTTCCAGGGACATTAATTAAACCCCAAAAGGTCCCTGCTTGGAGCGTTTGTACTTTGAAAATATGAGAAAATTGGAAATCAGGTTTGTAGTGCTTGGAAATTCAGATTAGTTGAGTACTCTCAGCATTTTAGTCTGTCATTTTGAAAAATCAGCAACAATCATGTTGGTCTTTCAACACATTATAGTTGGGTTGTAAAGAAAATCATAAGACAAATAAACAAATGAACTAATGACATGTAAAAAAAGACATCAATTCTAAACAAGTCAGCAGATTAATTTACCTCTTGTTAGGGTTGTTAGACCACAGCGAAAATGTAAAAAATAAATAAGTAAATAAATGAATTAATAAAAGAAAAATAGGTGAAGGAAACTTGCCCTTGAAAAATAAATTACGTCCTTTGGTTGAAATTGGGGCTACAGGCAACTTGAATTAGCTATCAAATTGTAAATAGAGAATTCTTACAGTAACTATCCATGAAGTTTGAATAAACAGAACATTTATTTATTGATGTCTTTTCAGTGCATATGAAAATCTCAGTGTTTTTAGCAATACAATCATCTGTACTGCAAGTGTCACAGAATATTCAACTAGTCAACTATCAAAACCACCACTCAACACTGTTTTCTGTTTTGGACTGTTTTTGGCATGGTACGTTAACACATCCACAGAAGATATGCAGCCAGGGGTAGCTGTTGTTGACAAATCATAGTTTTTATGTGGGACTTTAAAACACTGCAAAGTGGGGAGCTAAAGTAGCATACAGCAAGGGAAAGAGACATGGTATGGTATATTGCAATGCTCAAATACAATCAGCAGTGTGTAAATTTTTTATCAGAGCAGACATATATTAGTTTGAACAATCACTTTCTCCTTTATGCCACGTTAAATAAAATTAAGGTATTTAGAGAAGGGAAGACTCCTGCTGTTCCTGCATGGTAGCAGTCTTGTTGTCACTGCATTCAAACAGTGTCTTTAGCTCAAAAAGGCTGAGAGTTTAGTATGATCAGATCATCAGGCTCATTCGTAAACAGCCTTTCAAAAACAACAACCTTTTCACTCTTAAGCTGAATTGGTGGATATTGAATTGAAAACTGTATGGGTAACTAAAGTGGGTAAAGTTTTCCTGCACTGGTGTTATGTAATCAGGGTCATTGTTTTGGTTCTGTGTTGGTGCTGAGCCAGTGGCTGGCTTTAGCTACTAGCTGCTTGACTGACACAGCTGATAAAGCTCTGTGGCTTAGCCCTGGAGGCTAGTATGTAAGAAATGGACTGATAGTACAGATCTTTTAAGATCAGATGTGGAAAAATGTCATATGTTTAAGTCAGTGAGTTAAAAGCTGTCATATGTCCAGTCATTCAGCAACAGTGTTGGAATCTTTGAGTTTAAGTTTTGGTTAGTAAGATAGATGTTGATCTAAACTCCATTTTGGATATTTAAATACCTTTTTGTTTGACAAAAGGTATGAAGATGTTTTCAGTTTGTCCTTTAGTTTGTAGAGAGTTGAATGTCATCTTGTTTACTGATCTCTATCTTGCTAATAAACAATAATACAAGGCTTCCAGGTAGTTTTCTGTTGCTTAATAAAGATGCTGCTCTGTAGGTCAAAGAAAACCAAGGAAATTGCTTCAAAGAGTTCAAAAAATTTATTCAAGCACAATGAAATAACTTTTAAAGTCATTTAGATTTATTCAGAGCAGATATTGCTGCTCAGAGATGAGAAATGGTGTTGTTCTTGCATCATGATCGTTCAAAGAATATTTGCTATGCAGCCAGTCGTTTCATAGCAGTGGACCAAAAAGGTGCCAATTAAAATGGAATAATATTGCTAATGCCAACTCAATGCTTGTAGTTACTTTACACGGTAAAGATTTTCCAAGAATAAGAATAATGTTGGATATCATGCTAAAATATCTAAATATATTAAATTTTAGCTCAAGTCTGACATAAAGCACTCTGATCACTTCATTTTAACTCAGTTACTTCATATATTGGGTTAATGCTTCATCAGGAATTGAACCTATGTTGAAATTTGATAGGCAACCTTTGGCTGGTCTGTTAAATCTTTCATTTGTTGCCCTCTGCTCATGGAAAATCTACAGCTGAGGGCTTGAGAGCTGTCACGGATTGAAAAGCCAGACCGAACGGAACAGTGTGCAGGCAGAATTTCAACCATGTCATTTTCTTCCTGTCAGAATTCCAACATTCCTGCTCTCAATTTCCCCTCTCTCTTTGGCACGTGGACTATTGGCATGTAGACTGAAAAGTATTCATTCCGTCCGGGCAACAGATATAAAGCAGTGAGTTTTGAAATAGAGATTTAAGATAGCAATGATGTAAGAGTAACTAAGCAATGATGACAAGCAAAGTTGAGAGAGATTTTGCAAAAGAACTAAGTGTGACTGTCTTTACTCTAGCTTTCAGAGAGCTTCTGTAGAACGATATAATCAAATTTTAACTGAACAATGCATCTTAAAGATAATGATGAAATATAGATAAGGTGGTCGAAAAGCAAGATTGCATCAGTAAAATGAAATTCGAAAGTCCAATCCAGTTAAAGATTTAATGTCATTGCCCTGTTGTCCATCAGTGAGCATCTTGTGTATGTGAAGAGGAAGCATCAGTAAAATTACAGTCTTTCACAGCTGAAGGGAATATGTTTAAGATATAGCCAGAATGTATTATTACATTAACAAACAAATTAATATTGTCAACAGAAATCACAATGTTAGCAGTTCAGACATTATGTCAAAGACATCTGTATCGTGTTGCAGAGCTATCTGCTAGATGCCCAAGTTAGCATGCTAACCAGTTAGCCCTGGTCTGTCCTGTCTTGAGCTTAACTGTTTTTTTAAACTCTTTGTTAAACATTTCAGTTTAACTTTACGGAAACCAAAGAGAATAGAACTCATCCAAAACCATCTTGGTTCCCCTTTTCCACTGTTGCAACATTAACCAACTGGGTTTTTCCTTTTTAAAGTAAACCCTTATTCAGTGAGTTAAATGCAAACATCCATGCTGTTGATGCCCATGGCTCCTCTCCATCTTCATGTCTCTACTGTCCTCGCCTGTCATGTCTTGTAGTCCCAGAGTTCTAGTTCAAGCAGCTGTAATTTACTTGCATAGTTTCATCCTGCACCAACCACTCAACATGTGCGTGTCTGTTTGTTATTTAGATCCAGACATTTGGAGTGGAGGCTCCATGCAAAACAGTAGAAGACCTGACGAGTGGTATCGTCATGGCTCAAACTCTGCAGAAAATGTAAGTTTTATAGATTGTTTATTTGTTATCACCTGCCTTTTTATCAAAAAATCTTTTTCTTTTTTTGCAGCTCTTTACATTTTTGGTAGTGTGTTTTGTGATTCTGGTGGAAACTGAAATATGTTACTGGGATATAGCGGTGTACAGTATATTCATAGTTTCTGTCTAATAAATAAACTTATTGCAATATTGAGCAAAGCTGACATCCCTAACATCTTGTCTGTCTGAATTTTTTAGAGATGTAGTGTATTTCAATGACGCTTGGATTAGTAGAATCAAGCCAGAGGTTGGGGACAACTGGAGGTTAAAGGTAAGTGTGGTGTTTTTTTGGTTTTACCAGCAGGTTTGCATGGTTGAGCTTTTTCTTATTCTTTTCTTGTTGTATGTCATTTCCAAGTATAAGCAAATGCTGTCTTTTCACAAATGGTAATTTTATATAGGTACTATTTGTTCTGGGTGACTTATGTCAGCCCAGTATAATTCTGTTACGTCTCTAATCCTTGATTTACTTGATATTGGTTAAGCGTACATTAGTAATTTGTGTCTAAATCTTTTTGTGAGTCACCTTTGACACTGGTTCATTAAAGCCTGTAGTTGGATTGCCCCTATGATGATTCTGGGATACATCTACATAATTATTCTCTTGTTTCAGGTCAGCAATCTAAAAAAAATCTTAAAAGGCATCCTTGACTATAACCAGGAGGTAAGAAGAATAAACTATTTATTTTAAAATAGGAAGACTTGATTAGTACCCAGCATCCAGATTACATAAGCAGTTGTGTTGCTTGTACAAAGTTGCAAAACTGCCGACTACTCCCTTAATCCCTTCTGCACAACACACACTGTTTATTCAGTTTTCATATAATAAAATATTTGGATTATGAACATGCCTTTTGTTTCTGTCTAGGTCTTAGGTCAGCACATCAACGACTTCACATTACCAGATGTTAACCTTATCGGAGAACACTCTGATGCAGCAGAACTTGGGAGGATGCTTCAGCTTATACTGGGCTGTGCTGTCAACTGTGAACAGAAACAAGGTACATTTCCCAGACGTGTGTTTGTGTGCAATATGTAATTTGACATTAGGAAGTGATGTTTTGTGATATTAAACTGTATTAACATATCTAATTGGCGTGTAACGTTGCACATATGTATGTGTTTTCTAGAATACATCCAAACCATAATGATGATGGAGGAATCAGTGCAGCATGTTGTCATGACAGCCATCCAAGAGGTAAAATGTTATGCTGTTAAAACATTTGTTACTTAATTGCAGATAATGATTGATTAATAACGGGAATATAGTTCGATCAGTCAGAATTTGATTTTGAACAGAAACAGGATTCTGGTTGGGATTTGGATTCCACATCTCCAGGATAAGATGGTAATCCTGTGGGAAGAGGCAGTTGCATGATCGACATAACAGTCCTTATTACTGTTAATCATCATTACTTAGCAAAAGCATAACAACTGTTGCTGTGCTGTAAAGAGCAGGATTTTCTAACCACAAACCTCTCTGTGTGTGTTTCTGTAGCTGATGAGTAAAGAGACTCCAGTGACGGGAGGAAATGACTCATATGTGGATCTAGACAGACAGGTATGAAGAATGTAATAAAAGCTTGCTGTGGTGCCTTTTAAGCCAGTTCTGTTTTCTGAATAGTGTCAACAACATGGACCCAAATTTTATTTGGAACATCTTATGTTCTCTTGATTTTCTACATGTCAATTTGTACATTTTCGTTGCACTAAATTGCACTTGCACTGTTTGTTTTTCTACTATCAGAAAGTATTTAAAAAAAAGTTTGAAAAGCTCTTTGAAATTTCAAGAGGACACCCTCCGGTATTTGGATTTTCCTCTAAAACCTCAAAAACCAGCATAATACACACACAACTGTTGCTAATAAACATCACCCAGATCTCCCTCATATAGCTTCTCCTTCTTTGACCACAGACCTGTAAAACTGCTGCAGCTAGCTTTAGCCAAAGCGCTATGCCCCTTTTACTGTGCACAAACAGCCTCTTACAGTTTCTTTGCTCCAACATGCCCTTGAGATGAAAATAAGTATTTTTTTAGTCTTATCCAAGTGGATAATTAATCATATAAAAATGAAACAAAATTTGCATGGTTTCCATTTACTGTTTTTCTCTGTCCTCAGCTGAAGAAGACAGTAGAGGAGCTCAATGATGCTTTGGCTACCAAGGAAGAGATTTCCCAGAGGTGTCGTGAACTTGACATGCAGGTTGGTTTAATGCAGTTATAATTCCTCATGTTTACGACTTTTTAAACCACTGGTTTTGTACAGAGTAGCACAGTATGCAGTTACTTGTGTCTGAATGTTATGACACCAACAGAGGGTCTGGCAGTGAAACATGAAACTGGATGACGTTGTTAGTGGCAAGCCATAATGACAGGATCATTTGGTTAATTTATTCATAGTGCTGTGATCATAATGGTAGGAGCTCCAAATTGTTAACAAATTTAGTTAATATCAGCAGTTTCACGAAGCATTGCTCAAACATATAATCTGAAGTGTTGAGTGTCAGGATTTATTAGTTGGCCTTGAACAGTGATAAATTTGTGAAGACACGTTTCTTTTTCTGCTATATTTTGAAACTCTTTGACTGTCCAACTGAGTATTTCATTCTTACTTCTGAAGATATTTTAAACCAGCTCCTTTTTTTGTAATTACACTGTAATTAAGCTGGTGCTACTTTTATTACTTACGGATCTGTTATTACTTACTTTTTTCTGACTTTTGTCAGATTGTGTGTTAGATTTTTTTTTAATTTCAACAGCAAAAAACTGTTGCAAAAAGATAGTGACACATTTTCATTGCAGTTGTTCTTAATGGGCATTTGCTCTTATTTTTCTCTCTAATAATGACACAGTTATTGCATAAAAATGGAGCTGTGATTTAAAAGGATACTTGCTCTCCTGTCATGTGTCCTCTTATTTCCTGACCTTTTCAATACTGTGTGCCTCGCTTTAAAGGCCCTCCATGTCCAAGAGGAGCGTGATAGACTGAGGTTAGAGTTTAATGAGCTAGAAGAGAGGGTAAATCCAAACTTTCTTTTCTTTCTGTCTCTTTTTCCATTCATGGTGTGTGGTGTGAATAAAAGTTCTGGATTTTTTATTTTATTTTTTTTTTCAGTCTGCTTGCACCAGCATCCCCTCTGGAATCCAGATTCCCCTTCTCCTAATTATGTGTGCATGTGTGTGTACACGTTTGTGCACAAGTGTTTGTGCACACGTTTACACGCTGGTCCTCCTGGCGCGCACCAACCAGTTTTTTACAGTTTTGTGTGGGTGTGCCAGTTGTCACCCCTTCACTTATAACCCTCTGCCTTTTTACCTTGGTGTGTTTCATGCTTTTCCACAGCAACAGTAGAAAGTAAAAGACCGTTTACACGACAAAGTTTTTTTGCAAAAAAACAGTCAACTTTTGTTTTAGTTTGGCCTTTCGTTCACAGAACAACAGCATTTTGGGGCCTTAAAAGGCAATCTTTTGAAAACACCACTCTTACCATAGAGGTGAAAGCCAGCAGCATGTAATACTTCTGAAAACTGACATGGCCCCCCTTCACACATAGCTGTTTTGATTTAACCCTAATAGCAGCATGAGGAATATTGTCAAACTATTGAGCTTTTATTGTGCAGAAAACCCTGCTGATATTTTTAACAGTTCTTCAGCAAAATGTCCATCCAGACAAAATTGTCTATTTTCAAGCATCTATCATCTTTCTATTACTCTACTCCCGCTGAGCTGTATGTGATCTTATGCAGGTGTGTGGTGTTATTCTGTGGTGTTGTTTTGCAAAGTAACACTACCACCTGCTAGCCTGGCAAACTTAGGACAGTGTTTTTTAACCATTTTTTTGCGTGCAAAAGGATAAACTCATAGGAAAACCTTTTCTGTTTTTTAGCAAAACTGCTGTCATGTAAATGGGGCCTAAGACAACCAGCTTGGCTTTTGGACCCAAAAAGGAGTCATATTCTCGTTTTTTTGGCAAAATGTTAAATATTTATCCCATATTTACACAAGCTGTATAATATATGCATATGATGTCATTATATTTGATCAGTTTCCATTTGGAAGAAAAAAAGTACATTAAGAACCTTTTTATTAAAAAAAAAAAGAATTCTTGTCGCCATAACACCTGCTGTAACTTAACACCTGAGGACGCTAAGTGTGTTTTAAGGAAATCGTTTTATGCCTTTGAGAACGAATACAGCTGAGTCCTACTCTATATCCTTCTTTTTGAGCTGTCCTGATCACATCCCTGATGTGATGAAGGCTTGTTGCAGCGAGAGAATTTTCACACTTTCACACCTGTGCAAGTTCTCCCAGAATGCTTCCACACAGCAGTGTTACTTACATTTAAACGGCATACATTTTACACATAGGAGCTATAAGCATATTTACAGTAAACTAGTAACATTGTAATGGACAGTTGCTGTCAAGTGTTTTGGAGATCACCGATGCCAGTTAAAGCTCATTTTAAGGTAACTTTCTCAAAAAGCCTATTGCCTGATGGCATTTATTTCATAATACCACTATTTAAACAAGGATTTTTGGCTTGATCCTGGCAATTCACACACAATCAGGTTTGAGAAGTGGTGGTCATAGTAATGTCTTTACTTGCCAGGTCACCAGAAATTTTGAAAACACCCTCCTTGTTAATCTCACAAGTGTTTTTATATTTTCTCAAAAACAAAAATGTTAAGATTTCTTAGATTTAGTTTCAAAGCGCATAAGAAAACAGCTTCTGCTTTGCTTTGTGTGGAGTTTGATAACCTGTCTATCACACTGAGAAGGCAACATCAAACCATATGTAGCCCTTGATGCTGTGTTGGAGTTTGTTGGTTTGCCTTGTCAAAGTTTGTTTGATGTGTGCTTGCTTTACTACCAAAAACCAAAGCGGCAGTGATGTGAATAATTAAATGGATTTGAAAAAAAATGTGTATGTGTTTCAGGAGATTAAAAAACAGTTTGAAAGTTTCACTCAGATTCGTTTCTAACTTTGTTTCTCTTCTCTGCCCCTTCCTCTTTGTTTACATTATTTCCATCCTTTTCTACACCTGCTTCCTATTATCTTTCTGTCCTCCATACCTTCCATTTTTCCTCATTTTCTCAAAATCCCTACATTCTTCCTCCTCATCTGATTCCATGTGTCCTACTACTGAACCATTTCTTTCTGCTTTTTTCTCTTTCTTTTTGCATTTCTATTCTTTGCTTTCTTTTTTCCCTCCCATAGGTGGCAGCTCTGCAAGAAGAGAAGAGCAGTTTGCTTGCAGAAAACCAGGTCCTGATGGAGAGACTCAACCAGTCTGACTCCATTGAGGATATAAACAGCCCCGCTGGACGCAGACACCTCCAGCTGCAGACACAACTGGAGCAACTACAGGAGGAAACTTTCAGGTGTGGAACAGCTAGAATGACAGATATTGAGATTTTGTCATGTAAAAAGTGAATGTTAAATTGACTGATACTGATTTCAAAGGTGATTATTGTTGCTAAATCTTTCTTAGGTTGGAGGCAGCAAAAGACGACTATCGGATCCGTTGCGAAGAGCTTGAAAAAGAACTCTTGGATGTGAAGTCACAGAATGAAGAGCTCACGTCACTGGCTGATGAAGCCCAGTCTCTTAAGGATGAGATGGATGTCCTCAGGTAAGATGGGTTTGCATCTCCAGCTCTCCACATACTGATTATCTGAGTTAAGCAAACTGAGCTACACCCAAACAAGAGAAGCAATACTCATCATAATGATATTAACCTCAGAAAATAGAGTTTACAAAGTTCTTTGACGGATAAAGCAAAATCTTTGTCTGAAAAGTATGGTTAAGCCCCATAGAAAAGGTTTTACTGTTTACTGTTAGCATTTATTGCCTTACAGAGGCATGTTGTGCATTCAAAAAGCTTTAACAGTGTGACTTGTTAAAAATAATTAAAACTATGTTTTTTCTTTTTTTTTAATAACCCATGAGAGTATATAAGTATAGGTTATGGCATGAAATTGATCAAAATAATGGCACTATAATTAAAGAAGTGTTTGAAAAGTATTTAGTCCTCCAATAAGGTCTTGTGGGAGTGTGAGGAGTCAGAAAGACAAGAAATGATAGGAAACAAGTTGTTGAACCATATCCTGTTATTTTAGACTTCTGTTGTTACAGGTGTGTTACTACACAAACAGAGCCTTGGCAAAGCTCCCCACTTGCTTTCCTTTTTGAATCCAACTTCAGAAACAAGAGTGCTTGTTGTTTCCCTTCCAGGCATTCATCAGATAAAGTGTCAAAGCTGGAGGGAACAGTGGAGCACTACAAGAAGAAACTGGAGGACATGGGACTTCTCAGGAGACAGGTACACAGTCACACACATACACACAACAGCAACAACTACAAATATTTGAGTTTACTTAGATTTCTGTCATTATTTTCCAGAATAAACTTATGGAGGAGAAGAACACAGTGTTAATGCAGACCAATGTCAGTCTGGAAGAAGACTTAAGGAAGGCCAATGCTGCCAAGGGACAGCTGGAGACATACAAGAGACAGGTACCATCTAACAGCCATGTTGACTTTCAAATGCAGCGGTCATTATTTTACACACCCAACTCTCACATCCATTTTTCTCATTAACTGTCCCATGTGTTCACAGGTGGTTGAACTTCAGAACAGACTGTCAGAAGAGTCTAAAAAGGCTGACAAGATGGAGTTTGAGTACAAGCGTGTGAAAGAAAAAGTGGACTCTCTACAAAAAGAAAAAGATGTAAATACAGTTCATTTTATTAATATAAGGGCTGATACACTTTGAAAGACATAACAGTGTTCTTTATACTCTGCAAAAAAGGCAAATATATATTTTTATAAAAATACAAAGCAGAGGATTGTGTATGTGAATATGTAGTTCATCATTCATTGAACAAGTAAGATGAAAGGTAGACCCAAAGCTGTAAATGATTTTAAAATGCTGCAGTTTCAAAATAATTCTCAGTTTTGGGTCTAAATTTCAGCTTTGGGGATAAATTCTGTTGGCATAATAAGGATCTTCAACACAGACTCTGCACTGTTTTTTTTCTGTCACAAGTTCATCACACATTTTACTTTGCATCTGTAGCGTATGCGGACAGAGA
This sequence comes from Acanthurus lineatus, assembly GCA_029814665.1. Classification (NCBI taxonomy): domain Eukaryota; kingdom Metazoa; phylum Chordata; class Actinopteri; order Acanthuriformes; family Acanthuridae; genus Acanthurus; species Acanthurus lineatus. Next base: position 9,540,066 of record JAPZDV010000011.1, on the reverse strand, counting down.
GGGACTCTCTGAAGGAGACTATTGAGGAGCTACACTGTGTCCAAGCCCAGGAGGGACAGCTGACATCAAGTAAAAGTCATAACCTTCTAGACTTAACCTCTAGACAAGAGGGACTTAATGGTCCTAGCTGAGTGTTTACTACAGTCTGTTTGGTCAAACCTCTGTACTGTCTGTCTGTGTTTCAGGTTTGTTCCCATTGGCCAGCAACGACGGCTCTGACTCACTGGCTGCTGAGATTACAACCCCAGAGATTCGGTATGACTTTTGAACCTCATGTTTTGCTCCATTATGGTGATTTTGAAAAAGAAATGGTAGTGATATACAATTTTTGATGAAGTACACGTATCAGATTTTTTTTTACATAGTTTTATTCAGTAGGTTAGTTGGCAGCCCAGTGCTGCATTTTGCTGGCTGAACATACATCAGTCAAGCTAAAGGGTAAGATATGGGAGGTGCTCTGAAATGACAGAGGCAGACAGTTGGATCTTCTGCTAATGCTGCTGATTGTTTGTGTTTGCACACTAAATGTTTGTGCTGCTGCTGTTCACTTTGAGGCTAGATGGTGTTTTTAGCCTTTTTTTTTCTCTCTCTCTGCAGTAGTCAGGTAGATGAGTTGGGTCTGAAAGAGCCGTCTCTGTAGTGAGTTATGTAATAGCTTTGTTTGAGTTACATCAGCCCGACTGCTGCTTTCCAAGAGGGTTGGGTTTTCTGCTAGCGGTGCACCGTGCCCTGTGAACCAAAATATATTTGGATTTGTCTTAAAATCCTAATCCTCTAAAAGCTACTAATAAAAAAAAAAAACATTATTTGAGTTTATTTAGAGACTTTCTCATCCTCCAGATGTAGAGTAATAAGAAACTGTTGTAGCCTGAGGTGATGTCATATCCTGCAAGCTTTCGAAAATGAAAGAAAGCTCTTGCAATAGCAACGTTTCATGTGAGATTTCTAAAGAGAGGAACTCTGTGTGAAATATGAATTGTTAATCCGATGTCTTCATTCGTATTTATGTCTGTTTGTTGTCAGTTTAACATCCAGCACTGAGTGGGGAAAACTTCAGCTCTTTTTGCCAGATTCAACCTGCTGCTTTTAGAAGCAGCATCTGGGACTGATTTTTCTCTAACTTATAAAACAGTCAGAAGAACGGCTGGAAAAGTTGTTCTTCTCTCACTCTGCCACAGAGCAGAACTCCACCTGAAAAGAAATCCACTCATGTTATATTTTACTCAGTAAGCTGTATTGAACCTTTTTCTCAGATCTTCTTTTGCCGTCCCCGGTTTAACCTCTGCCAGCGAGACGCTGTGAGTTTGTCTGGGAACATTTAGTGAAATCTCCTGGTGGAAAGTAGTCTGCAGCCACACCCTAAAAGAACACAGACCCGAGACAGACTGTGCTCAACACTGTCAAACAACACATCCAGTTTTATCTGTTCAGCAGATGGATTAAAGGAGGTAGTCTGGGTATTAGATACCTCCTGCTCTGTCCATCTCTGCAGCTTAATAAGGTTCTCTGCCTGTCTTTTCAACAGAATACTTTGTTTCCTGAGTATAAAGAGATCCAGTCCTCATTTTTGCCTCCATTTGCGCTGTGTCAATGTTTCCTTCTTTTTTTCAGTTTTTTTTTCTGTTGTTTTTTTTTTAGTTTTTCATTTTTATTTTATGCTGAGAAGATAAAGAAATTGATAAGTATATAACTAAACAATATAACTAAAAACCTCTCAACTGTTTTTTAAAACACTGTTTTAAAGGCAACATTTATGGATCTCATGCCAGCTACAGACTGGTGAGAGGAAACAGGAACCCAAAATATGTTTACATTAATCCTTTTGCACAAAATGGATAATAGATCTGGAATGAAGTTAATAAACATCAAAGTTTATTATCATCAGGAAACAGTCAGTCGAGGAATAAAGAGCTTTGCAACAGCAGTAGCTTCTCAGTGGGTGTCTCAAACATATTTTTAGCTCTGAAGGTGATAATGTCAGTCAGTTTGATGGTCCAGCATTTGTAATATTACAATTTGTTGCACGTTTGCAAATGAAAATGCCACAACAAGTTTTAACAAGATGTCTAGAGGTTTTTTTTTAAAAAAAGGTGAAAAAAATCATGTGTGTTGGTCTTTATGTATTGTAGCATTTATGGCAAAACTAATGAAAACACAATATTTTGGTTAAAAACTGGCACTGAGCCAATTAGACAGTTAGATTAGACAGTGAATGGTCTTATTATGGTGGATCAATTTTTGATAAAAAAAATGTTCTTAGTGACTCAGTACATGTGTATATCATCCACTTAATTTTGTCATATGTGATCAAGTTATCATTGTTAATTGAAATTAATACTTGCTCCTGTCCCTCATGGTTTCACAGAGAACACTTGATTCGTCTTCAGCATGAGAACAAGATGTTGAAACTGGCCCAGGAAGGATCAGACAATGAGAAGATCGCCCTGCTGCAGAGTTTATTGGAGGATGCAAACAGAAGAAAAAGCGAACTGGAGACAGAAAACAGGTCAGCCAAGAGCACAGAAACATGGAGCTGAACAACTTTAGAAGTAACTTGAGTTTTCCTTGAAAAAACACTTCAGTTTTTCTCATTTGTGTTCAATAGATTATCAAAGTTTAATAAAAGTAGCAAAGAGAATATCTTACTACCAAGAAAAGAGACACATTTTTAATGTGAACAGATTGAGTTTCTTTGTGTTGGAACATGGTCAATCTCTGTTTTTTTCTCCACAAAGATTTTCTTTGTCTGTACTGGACTCTCAGTCAGTGACCTTTTAGTTCGAGGCCTCCCTCTGTGATGTTTAACCTTTTTGTAGCCTGCAGTTTGCTCATTGCTGAGTTAAAACTACCTTGTTAAAATTGTCTTTTCTGTTATCAAGGCTTATCAATCAGCGCCTGATGGAGGAACAGAGTCAGGTGGAGGAGCTGCAGAAGAGTCTTCAAGAACAGGACTCCAAAGCAGATGATGTGAGTAATGAGAGGTTTGGTGTGTGTTGAGTGTGTGTGAGTGAGTGTGTGTATCTCTGATATCAGCTAAAATGTTGGCAACAACCACAGAGGTCAGATTCCCTTCATACCACACTTGTTGAATAAGGATGGTTCACATGAAAGAAAATAAGAACTCAAAAGTCGGGCTGGCAGTATGGACCAAAAATCATTATACAATAAATGATATCATAAATGTCAGTGTGGTGCAAAAATAATTGCAACCTGGTCAAAAATACCTCAGAATTAGTAGATGTAAACCTAAGATTAAACAATTTACTGGCTTTTACATGTTTGTTATACTTACTTGCAATTTTTTTTTTAGTCAGATGACGGGTTTTTGTATTTTCCTCCTAGACAGGCATCTTTAATCAATCCATAGACTTCATTTTTCCTCTTTGTACAGGCCCAACTTTCTTGGTTCTTTGTTGCAGTTTAATATCCTGTTTAGATACTTTGTCGATTTTTTCAAACATGAACATTTCTCTAATCATACATTTTTTTTAATCGTGGTAACCTATCCCTGAGAATCAACTTGAAAATAACACTTTTAATAAAAACAACAAACACAAAGTTACATTACCTCTCCATTGGTAGTCTTTCAGGTCTTTTGATATAGTTAAGTACCATCATCCTTGTAGACACTACCTGAAAACCTGAAAAAGGGGTGTATTTTTTGTAATGTGTATAATTTGAGAATAAGGAGCATGCACGGATGTGACTGCAGTTATGAAAATCAAGTATGCTTGCAGCATTATCAGACAGAAGGTTCCCTTTAATATTTCAATTTTTATAATATTAGTCTGTAATAATGTTACAATAATTTATGCAACTAATCCTTTGTCTTTTTTCAGTCTTCCAGTCTGAAGAAGAAATATGAGGAGCACATGTAAGTTCAAAATATGTTTTGCTGGATCGAGATAATGTAAAACTTGATTGAAAAAGATTAACAATTTTCTCTTCATTCAGTTCTGGAATTCATAATGTGAAATATTAGAGGAAACTAGGCTGAATAAAGCAGTTTTGACAATGGTGCTCATTACTTTTCATCAGGGAGAAGCTACGAGAGTTGAACAATGACTTACTGAAGAAAAATTCCCTCATCGACGAAATGGAGCTTAAAAACAGCACCAGCAGTAAGTTCGAACTCCTATTAAATTCTGAATGTCTGAAGTGCAGCTGAAGCCTGTCAGCCTCCATCCTCTCTTACCATCTGTTCTTAGCATTTTGAACACAAAACTTAAATGCTGTTCCCTCTCAGCCCAAAGAGTGGAAGAACTTGAAGAGGCCTTGAAGAAGAAAGATGAAGACATGAAACAAATGGAGGAGAGATATAAGAAATACTTGGAAAAAGCCAAGAGCGTGAGCACAGTCTTCTTATTCAAGCTATATTTTGGGCTGTAACTGGTGATGCTTGTTGGAGATGTGGGTCAACAAGCATAGGTATGTGATGTGATTGAATGTGTGCTCTCCAGGTGATCCGGACTCTGGATCCCAAACAGAACCAGGGTTCAGGTCCAGAGGTCCAGGCCCTGAAGAACCAGCTGCAGGAGAAGGAGAGGATGTTGCACTCATTGGAGGTAATCAAGTGTTAGAGGAGTAACAGAAAGAAAAGGGGTGGACTCAGCAATGCAGCTTAGAAAGTATGTGCATTAATTATGTTTTGTGGTTTTATTTCTTTTAAACAGAAAGAAATGGACAAGACGAAAGGCCAGAGAGATTACGAGGAGAAACTGATTGTGTCAGCTTGGTACAACATGGTAAGAAGGACACACTCAGCCTGAAACCATGCAGTTGTCATGAGTTTAACCGTAGCACATTTAAATAAATAGCTGGGCTTCAAGGCCGAAAAAAGTAAAATTACATAAGTCGTATACACAAAAATCCTAAATGTCAGAGTATGATGGAACTGTGATACAATTGGTCATTCGTCAGCAGTAAAACATTAAATGATTACCAAAAAAAACCTACCAAGACATTATTTTACAATAATTATGTAGAAAACGGTTGTTTAAATTTTTCCTCAGTCTTCTTTAATTTTTCATTTTTTTAACATGACATGCCACATTTTTTTATGCATGAATCTTTTTGTAATTGATGTTTTGTATGTCCTTGACCAAGAAGTCATCACCACTCTCAAGACAGGCATTGTAACCACTAGGGGGCAGCATGTGCCTTTGTTTCAGCTTCACAACAATGTTTTCCTGTGGCACAGTTGATTAATAGCTGGTGTTCCTGTGGATGAATTATTAAATGAGCAACAATATCATGTTTGAGCTAATGAGCTTTTTTGTGCATCAAGATCAGAGGAGTAATAGTAGCTGATTTTCAGCTGAGTCTCATACTCACAGCTTATTGCTATTTTATAAGCTTCAACTTACGCTGTGCTATTTAACCTCCATCTGCTCTCATACTGTGATGATAGTGACAATTAGGAACATTAATAACACTTCCCGTGTATGTTTTCTCAGGGTATGTCACTGCAGAAGAAGGCGGCTGAAGACAGACTTGCCAACACAGGTTCTGGTCAGTCCTTCCTGGCCCGGCAGAGACAAGCCACCAGCACACGTCGCTCCTATCCAGGCCATGTCCAGCCCGCTACCGCAAGGTAGATGGCAGCAGAGCAGAAAAATACTGCGACAAACTACCTTAAAAAAAAAAAAAAAAAATCCCCTGAACTTAAATACAGTAGATGTGCCTTTTTGAGGCACACTTTTTCATTCATTTCTAATGGACGTTCTTGTTTCCCTGCTTTCTGCCTATTGATTCTCTTCTTTTCCTCTTGATCAGATCCATGAGGTAGAGATGCCGAGCAAGGCTGCCACCACTTTTTTTCCTGACTAAGCATATTTTACCCTGACTTCCTGTGATGCCAGGCCTCTACCTTTTTTCACACCCCAGCATATTTGATAGGGCCTGACTTATTACTCCAAAACACCCTCTTTTCCTCCTTTTTGAACCACTGATCTTCCTCAGCCTGTACTCTGTTGCAAACTTTTTGCCAGGCAGGTTAACTCGGACCCTGAGGCAGAGAAGAATCACATCCTCCTCTCAAGTTACTGTCATTTTTGTCTAGAGGAGTCGATCTGCCTGTTCATGCAGTATTTATGCACATCTCTACCTGTGATGCATTTGAGGTTCAACTTGTGTTTTGGCTGGAGTTGTTGTATTTCCTGTCTTGCATTATCTGTTTTAACTCTTACAATGTAGCTTTAAGCAGAAAACAGCAAGTTTTTATTTACACGTGTCAATGTTTAAATTGTATTTTTTATTTGGGGATAAGTTGCGGTTCTAATATGTCAATATAATTTTGAATTTAGGTCAATATTGAGCAACAAACACATGGAGGTATAGGAATATGTATAGTCATCACGTGTAAATTTTTCCATTTGCTTGCTAAAATATCTGAATATTCTCTGATAGGACTACATGATCTGAAGATACAGCAGGTAACTTTCAGCTGGTTGCAGCAATAATGAAGATTTGTCCCTGAAGAAAAAAACAAAGTAACTGCTTCAGTTGTTGAGGATCCACAGCTTGATGAAATGTGGCAATGTGACTCATAAATGTGTAGACTAATTTTCATGATCACTGTTTAAGAGCCACCATCGAACAAACTGGGGGAGACATGAGTTCAAATGGTTTTACTTTTACCAGCATCAACAATGTTGTCTCAGACAACACCTAACGTGCCATAGTATTAAATTTAAATGTGTGTACCACAGTCAATTTTAACCATGCAACACAGAAGCCCTCCCCCCTAAAATGACAAAAAGAAACTTACTGAAGGAACATGTCATCATGAGATAGTTACTGAATTTTAGATCAGGTTGTTTGGTTGATAAAGCATTTGATTTATAGATCACATTTATTGCCAGTTATGCAGTAAAGAGAAGGCATTCATTAAATGTAGCTCACTGAAGTGGACTTACTGTTCATATCATTTATAATCAGTTGGTTGTTATTACAGGTGAAAGGTTTTTCAAGGTGTTTTGTAGGTCGATGTCACTTTAAATAGAAATCTTGAATAGGTGTGCTTGTTGCAGTGGTTCCTGTCCTCTCTTTTGCCAATTTTTTCCTGCCATTCTGTTAACATTTTTCTTGTTTTTTAAGCAAATCATGAATAATGTCATCATGAACCTTTGGACATCTTTAACTTAACCCTCTCCCTTTGCTGTGTATGTGTTCACACAAAGTCCGGAGTTTCGTTTTAACAGGCCCAACCGTCTCACCGTTATCTTTCTTTCTCCTCCCTCAACAGCAATGTCACTGCATGACTGGTACACCAGTGACCTGGCCAAGCCTGGTGTGGTTTGGTGTGGCCCGGTCCGGCCTGGCCTGCCCTGTCTTTAGTCTTCACTTGTCTGCACACGATGCATGAACTACCCGCCTGCCTACCGTTTGCATGACTTTTGCATTGACTCGAGCCTGCGAATAACCAGCACAGCAGCAGCAGCATGAGCACTAACAACCCTCTGCAGTGTCATGCATTGTAACCTTCAGACAAGCCTGAGGAGGGGTCGCAAAAAGGCAAACAGTCACCTGTCTGATCCCTATTAAACTCCTTTCCACCCTTTCAGCTCCTTATTCCTCATGTTCTCCTGCTCTATCCTCGTTACCCCCTTGGTCTCCTCTCCTCCACTCCACCCCTTCATGGACATGCCTGCTTTTTACTTCCACACCTCATCAAGTCTTTTACAATTCAACCTGTTTCAAATACCTAAGACAGGGGCATGGCAGTATTTATCCTATCAAACAAGCGGTGGATCTACTAATAATCTATCAAGAAGCCTTTTCTTTAGTACCTGTGTGTAGCTTGATGTTGGCTAGCTGCTCCAGGATACCTCAATGACATATTTTCACATATTTTTTTTAATTTACATGGTTGGAGGTGAGCTGGTGTCAGCGTGACAGAGATATTTAGGAGGTATAGACTGCAAAGTCAGTCTGCATAACAAATAAGGAGTCAAGCTACGTGTCTGTATCTCCTGCAGTGGTTCTGCCCAGCCTCTCCTCCTCTGGCATCTTTAGAAGTGGTTTTTACCTCAAGTATTAGTGAGTACAACAAGTTTTGGACTAAATAAGAGCTTATAGGGCATTTAAGTTATGCCCTGTGGGCTTTTGGACAGTTTGCAGTAGGAGCATAGGATGGCAAAATAACCTTTTAAATGGATAATATTGTTACAAAATGCTTTTATACAGGATAAAAGCCCCCATTAGCCTACTTACATTTTTTCTCCAAATGGAATGTGAGTGTAGTGTCTGTTTCTGGATAAAATGCATATTAGATGAAAATTCAGTGTCTCTGAAGTTGGCTCTGGTGCAGTTGACTGCTATGTTGTGTGTAGAGTATCTCTGAGTAGCAAATAACCTGTGGACTAATAGAGCCAGATGCAATTAAATGGAGTCATTACTTGGAAAGCTATTAAGAAAGTAGGGACATGAAACTATGTTTGCTCATGTAGGCTCATGTACAGCACCTTAGTTTGTTTGATTTGAGAGGGTTAACCATTTAAATGTAGGAAGGGAAACTGTTGCAACAGTCTGTAAAGATCCTGTTTACAGAAGATCATTTTGTAGGTGTTCACGCCAGGCGGTTCTATTGAATCTTACATTTGTTTTTTGTTTTTTTTTTTGGTCTTTTTTGTGAGCAGAACAGTTACGTGAATAACATTTTTGGAATCCATTGTTAATGAAAGAAGTTGACTGCTGAAACAAGCAACATTAACTGCTACAGGAGTTATTTAATACAAGATAGGGAAACGTAGCTTGGTGTTTTTGAAGTCATATTGTACATTTTGTGTAGTTTTTTTTAAATAGATGTCTTATTTAAATTTTATTCCCAGAGCACATTAAAATTATGTTGGCTGAAAGGATAAGAAAAACTGTTACACCTGGACCTAAAGATATATGCTTAATATTGGCGTAAGTGAACACATTTTTTAAAAGAAAGAGAGATGGTTGAATCCTCCACTTTAGTGCCTTTGTTTAAATCATGATATTTAATAAAAAGAAGACTGGCAGGTCTTTGTGGGAGAGAAGGCAGCAAGGCACGCTACGTTATAAGACCAGTTTTATTTTAATCTTTGAAAAGAAAAAAGATGAGCTTTGGTCTCATCCACATGATAAATTTGTTGAGAAACACCTTGCGTTGTTTGGGTTCAGTGGGCTTAATGAGGGCTTTTCTTCTGTTTTTTAACCTATTTTACTCAAATGTTATATTGTGTAACCTTGGTTTAATTCATGCCATGCATTTTTATCTTGGCTTATTTATTCTTTTGCCGCCTGTACAGCAGTGTTGTTACAATTTTTTTTTTTTTATATATTAGTAGTATTACTATATCATCACCACCACTTTATACTGTTACAATGGATGTTAAGTTTCCATAGGACATCAAAATACTGTTAAAAACTTGTCTTATGCAACAAAAAGGAGGAGATGGGTTGAAATTGTACATTTTTTGTCTCCATCTTGTTGAAGTGGCACAAAACAGTGTCAGCTCAGATTAGTGTATATGGAGAAAACACAGTGAAGTTTTGTTTACCTCCAATCTTTGCAGAAAGAGGAGTTTCTTAGAAAATAACTGTGCAAAGAAACGTGTCATGTTTGAAAATGAATGTTTTCTTGTTAAACAGAAAAGCACATTTTTACACTTTTAACTCCCTGAAATGTTGTTACAATTGCTGCAAACTGACAAAGGATCATCTTCTCAGTGTTCAAGCGACAGCAACAAAGACTGCAGACATGTTTGTGGAAAAAGGCCTTTGAGAACAGTATGTGTACAATGTGTGCCTGCATGAAAATGAAGTTAGGTCAGATGTTTGGTTAAGTTATCTAAATTAAGCAAAGACAAATCAGATTAAAAATCTGTGCAACCGATAAATTAGTTCTCCAGGTGTGAGCAGAAAAAAAGGCTTTGCAGTACAAATTCAGTTACCAAGTAAATAGACCATGTGTTTTAGCCAGTTCTCCACTTGTTTTCTGTCCAGATCTGTGTTTCTTAAACCCCTTGCAGTTAACATCCATAGTTAGAACACTATGTTATATTACACAGAACTCTGAACTACCGTCCATCCCCATTAGTCATTGGTTTGGTAAGAAATCTGTATATCATAGAACACATTCACATTGTAGTCGGCCTTTTTAAATTTGTATCAGGGATGCCAGGAAAACATTTTTTGATGTAATGTCTTCCTAAAGAAAGCTTATTATGTTGTTCCCTTTAATCCCCCATTTCTGCCACTGTATTTTGTTGCTCATATTTGCCAATATAACAGTTAAACAGAGACCCTGGGGGGCAGATTATCACAGGGGTTATCACTGTAATTTGGCCATAGAAACTCACTTCAGAAGCCTGCAAGTTTGGGCCATTTTCAGACCTTATTAAAGTTAATATCTTTAAAAAAAAAAAATAAAAGTTGCAATTTTGACATGCTGTTCAAGCTGTATCCTAAAATATTTTCTTAATTCTAATGTTTGAGAACAATTCACTGTATGAGTATTGCATTAACCTTCACATAACTGTCATAATGTGAGGTATTACATGCCTGAAACAAGTACCCAGTGTTTTAGTGTTACGTGACTGCTAATTGCACCGTGGTTCGGTCACACGTGTTTTTCAAGTGATGAAACAAACATGCGGCTGTTAACAGGTCAGAATCATAATGTGTGCAGTGTTGCTGTATTTTTTTACTCATTGGCAAACGTTTCTTTACATATTGAAGTAGCAAATAACCTTCCATTTGCCAAGTTTTATAATGCTTGTATACAAACACACTATGTACATACTTGATGTAACAGTGGTAAAGGAGGTGTCTGGCCATTTGAGAATGAGACAATAAAACCCAAGTCTAGTTTGATGGATTTCTTAAAGCATCTGTCTGGTGAGGACCTACGGATGAAAATGTGCTTCCTACACTGCGAAACTTGGAAATGACATTGTAAATAAAGCTTGTATAAAACAGTCTGCATGTCTGTTTAATAATTTTACATAACATGACAGCCAACTTACAAAAACTTCAGCTATCACATACATCTTTGGTTGTTAGCTTATCAAAAGTACACGTACTTCACAGAAACTAAAACTGGACTCAGGGTGTTAATAAATGCTGACCTCTGCTAATCAGTGTTTTTAATAGCGTTTAAAAATAAAACTTAAAAGGGCTGTGCTCATAATGATGAACCTAGTGAAAAATATCACCTGACTCTGCAGCTCTTTCTGGCTTTATGGAGCCTGAACCGCAGCTCTTTGGTCGGCTGACTGGCCTGTAGCCCAAGTTTGTGCCTCTCGATGTTAGCAAGCTTTTGACTCACACAGTTTCTTTTAAAGATGATCAACTGGTGATGTTTGGAAACCTTTGGCAGTCTTTTCTTAACAGTCATTGTTTATCTTAATGTATCATAATCTTCAAAGACCATGTGGCTGAAAACAAAATTCCGTCTCTTTGACTCATTTCCCAAGTTGTGCTTGTTTCTCAGCTTCATGTCGGCCACAGTAGGCAAATATTTTTAGGAATAAATCTCTTACAACATGTTGTCCACTACTTGAACAGCAAGTAGGTATTAGACGGTGAACATAATGGAGCAGGTTTATTATTCAGAAGTTGTTGGAGATAAAAAAAACAAAAACAAACAGAAGGTACTCTGTCATGTTTCCAACGTTTCCATTGTCACTGTTAAGACTTACTACCTTTTAATTCAGTAACTATGGCCTGTCTGTCTTGATCCATTTGCCAATTTACCGGGAGTTCACTTGATTAGCTTTGCAAACAACATGAAATTGACCAGCTGACTTACCCAGCTTAGCAGTTAACTTTTGAATTTAGAATTTAAAGATTTTTGAAAATATCCCAAATGAAATAGATCATGCTGAAGCCAGGTGCAGATGAAGGTCTTCCAAAAGTATGGGTTAGGATTATAGCATCAAATAACCAATTAAAATGAGAACTGCCTAAATGACAGAAACCTTCTTCGGTAAAAATTTATCTGATGCATAACTTACTTATTTAGTTTGGCCTGTGTACAATCTTTCAACAAGAGGAGGGTGGGGTTTTAGAACCATGCTTCAGCCAGGCACCAGGGGGAGATCATGATGTTTTGGCTTCACTTCTGAGGCGCTGTCATTTCATCAAACCTTTTACAGCCGACGATCATAAGACAGACTGAAAACAGATGACGGGAGAGGTGATTCCAATCGTTAAATGTGTCCTGAAAATACCCTGTAAACCAGGTTCAAACCAAGGTATGTATCAACATGGTCTCCTATCCAGAATGCTAAATCAACTTTTAAAAATAAATTGTATTTAACAAAAAAAATGTATTTTTCTTATTCCAACCCTCCTATCTTTGATCTACTACTCTGTCATTGATCTGCTGAAGTGAAGTCAGATTGTCAGAATCTGCTCCTCTCATGAGCTGAACCTGTGCACACACACACAAACACAGCCCAGCCTGGGAAACGAAGCCTGGATGCCCCTCGAGGCTGCGGACACAGGAACTTCCCTGTATCAGTGTCCAATCCTTCATTCCTGAGAGCTTCTTTTCTCTCTCTCTCTCTCACCTCAGCCTCTGGGTGCTTCCTCCTGACATTTCATGGCAGAGGTCCAGAGTCAATAAAAATACACTTCTCTGGTTTCTCACTCAACTCCATCATGACAAGCCTGACTGAAGGAAGGAGATAATGGTTAAAGTTCAATCAGCTTGTATTTCTTTCATACCTGGACCAAGTCACATTAGTTGGTGGTTTATTGTATCTCACTAGGAATTACAAAAAAATTAGATGACAATATGTTTTAGATGACACTTTTACAATCAACTAAAAATAGAACATTACCTTACAACTTCATTTTGCCTGATTGTTCTGTCCGTACATTGTCTTAAATAGATTTTTTTTTATACTACACTTTAAATTGTTTTTAAAGTAATTCCACTATTTGACACATGATACTAAAATACACATTTTTTTTTTAATTAGTTTGTGCATACTGATGTGTAAAATCAAATTTCCTACTATGGTCCTTGTCCTCCAAACCAAAAACAAGTCATTTTTGTTCATTTCCTGGTAATACTCTGCTAGTAAACCAGCAAAATCTATAACTTAACTAGTTCTTGAAGTTTCATTAATCCTGACTTAAAAAACAGTCCGTCAGTGTCTCTTGACTTTAAAAATATACACAAGATAAGTTTGACACCTTCAGTGTTTGGATACTATGTCGGTAAAATACAATACTGTAGGCACAAAGCCTGTACAGTACCTCTATTATACAGAACATTGTTGTTCTTACCAGCAAGTGCTGTCAGAGTACAAACATTGTTTTAAATATCCAAAAGGAAACGTTGTCATTGATCCCAGATGTGTTTTTTTTTTCAATTCCCTGTTTCTCAATATTGAAGTAATTACGGGATCATTCCACGGGGAAGAAAATCAGAGCAAACGAGAGCTGTCATTTCCCTAATGAAAGAGCCTGTTATTATTCCTTCATAACTTAGCATTTGGCTGACAATATGGGCTTTATGACACTTTCAATTTACATTTCAATCAGACTGGGTTGGGGGGTGGTGGTGGGAGAGGCCTGATAACACAAGGCTCTCATTGATGCATACACTCCAACACACACACACACATACACAACCAGACACATACAGATCAGGTGGTTTTTCAGAGCTTTTGGATAAGAGCCTGGCAGATACCTGACCTGAGTTTTTAACACGCACACGCACCCAATAAGTGTGGACACACACACCCTCCAACACACACACACACACACACAGAAGTACTTTCACTGTCAGCCAGCACACGGGCAGCCTCTCCACTTTTACATGATCATTTTTGGCAAGACTTCAGTGGAACGCAGGTGAGAAGTGCACCGGGGAAAGTGAAACCTGGTGCTCAGCCTGTTGACACAGTCAGAGAGTGAAAGGAAGGTGGAGTGGCTCTTTAGATTGTGTTGACCCCTGCGAGCGAGCTGAGTTCGAGGGGAGCAGTCTGACTGACAGACGCTGTGCGGAAGAAGTTGTGGTTTGTAAAAAAGGACAACTTGCAGGCCAAACAGGGACGAGACACTCTTTCATTTGACTTGAAGATTTATTTATTCCTTGCAGTCTCCTCTCAGCTTTGTTAAAATGCCTTTTGTTCAAAGGTTACTGAGGTAACAGAAGAACATAGCTTAATTTCTTTCCTACATGAAGCCTGACATTTTCAGCCAGATTCTCAGGCTAGCTGCCATCTTTAATCCCCTCTGATAAACTGATACATTTACTATGAGAATCACTGACATAAAAATGATAACAATAATCAGGAGAGTGTTTTCTTTTTCCACAGTGTCAGGGTTGATTTTTTAGCATAATTGTTTAGTCTCCTTGCATCCAGCCTTTTCAAACAACATTTATTTCTCCTTTTTGACCCTACTTTGCTGTGGAATAGGGTTTCAACATTTTGATTTCCAGACTCAAAAGAGAAATCTGGTATCTCTCAAAGCCCAAACTTACAAAAATACCTCACAAATTGCCAGTGACATCTACATGTAAAAAATAAATAAGCGATTAACAAAACAGGCCATGTATTGATTTTTTTTTACCACTTAAGTAGTACATTGTACCAGTATTCATATTTGCCTGGTATAATGTTAAGCTTTTAAAAATCTCATACAATATGTACATATATTTTTGTAAGTCACTTTTGTAGTGGATGTCCGAGATTAACAAATACGTTTCGCCTTAAACAAACAAACAGACAAACAAACAAACAAAAAACTGTTAATTTCATTTAGGGTCCCAATTAAAAAGAGTCCATCACCTGTTTTGGGTCCCGACCAAAAGTTTGAGAACTGCTGCTGTACAGAAATAGAGTACTGCTTTGCATATTTTTTTTGTTTTTTTTATGACACCATGTGGAATTAAGACAATGAGCCAGCAACCAAAACTACATTTGAGGCAATAGTCATGAAAACATGCTCTTGTGATGTGGAACATTATGATAATAGGGCTTGGAAGAAAGTATTTCTGGTTAAATCACCACATTTATTTTTGATATGAAACCGTATCAAATGAGGGCAGAACTTTGCTGTTAAGAACTTAAACACTCAGCTCTGAAATATTTCAAGATAACTGCATTTCACATTTTATCACTATACTGATGCACTGGGAAGTTTCTTGACTACTTTTGATGCTATGAAATAATGTTTTTATGAATGGGCCCCTTTTTGTTTATTCTTGCACACAGTGATAAGAAAAACACAATAAAGAGTCTGACAGTGTTTCACACAGGTTCACACTATTCCACTGATTTTCAAGAGGCAGTAACACCGCAAGAAAAGCTACTACAGTCACCTAGCAAGGTGGCATGGATGTAAACAATTTGGGTTTCAAAATGAACAACTTTGCAGAAGTTCTATGGGAGAGTACATGCATGCAGTATGTTTCTTGGGCCTCAACAATGCACACAGAACATGGTGGGAAATACTGTATGTAGGCTGAGAAACTCTGCTTATTTAAAGCACAGACAATTCACATAATTCACATAATTACAACTTGTTAAGATATGATACAGTACATGCCAACTGTACATTGTGTGGTGTGTTGTTCCCAAAGTACAGGGCCTTGATTTCATGTGTTTCATCATTTCTTGTAACAACAGACATGCTAGCACTACATGTTTTTGTTTTTTTTTTTTTTACCTCTGAAGCTCATGAATTGTTACTGTAAGTAACACATTCCAGTTGGTTTGACTTAGTTGCAAGATTGTTGGGTATTTCTGCATGTGGAGGAGATCACAGGCTGGAGGCCACAGCAAAAAACAGAAAAAATAAGAAATCCATACCATCTCATTCAATATCCACTTTTTCATCCCCGTGGTTCTCTGGGAGCTCAGATTTTCTATCATGAGCAGGAGAAACATGCATGATATGAAATAGACTTAGAGATACCTAACTACAGTACTTTTTCCATGTTTTCAGTGGGTTAAGTACATTGTTTCTGTTGTTGGTGTTCATACCTTTATTTCCCAGGTGGTTAATCTGTACTTAACAAGCTTCAAAAATGAGTAGCATGTGGGCTTTTAACTCACCATATGAAAAAATCATCAAGCTCAGGTGCAGCAGACACTATATAAACCCTCTCTCGCTTACAAGTACACACATACCGTCCACACACACTCATACACAGACAGAGGCCAACAGAGAGCAGAAAACCACTGGACCAGAGGGATGAACGTCTGACTGATCTCCACGCCGTTTGAGCCAGAGTGAGTCACACTGGTCGCTGGTAACCGCTGTATCAAAGAGCTGTTTGAACAGCTGCATTCCTTCACACCCCTTCATCCTCTTTTTCTCTCCCTGTCTCTCTCTCTTTCTCTCTCTGTCTTGCTGTGCAGAAGTATTAATTCTGGTTTTTCTGGTCACCCCACACCCCTCTCCTCAGTAACATTCTGCTGTGATGGAGAGCAAGCTTAATGGAAAAAGAGTGCAGGAGTGAGGTAAGAATTCCTGTGACTGTGGAAAGGTGTCTGTAAGAGGTTAGGCGTGAAGATGAGACAGAGAAACTGTGAGACTTCACAGCAGCAACTTCAGCAGATTTATGGACCAGTTGAGAACCCTAGAGAGTCATTATGTAGTTTTTATTTCTTTTTGCACATACAGGTGCCTCACTCCAGACCCCACCTCCTACCAAGCACTTCAGTTTTCCTTTATTTATACCTAACTTTTCCAAAGTTTAGGTGGCTTAGGTTAACAGAATCAGACGGCATTTTAAGTATGGTGGCTAATGATTGAACCAGTCACAGGAAAATTTAAATTAATTTAAATAAATATTTCATTTTTAATATTTTTAATTTTGTAATCATACAGTATTTTCATGCTGTCTTACCCACAGTTAGATGAAAAGTTAGTAATTTCATGTCCTCGTGTGCAGATCAGAGCTAGCTCCAGGAAACATTTAGCCTAACTTAGCACCAACAGCGCAAACATAAGGTAAAAGCTAGTTTAGCGACAGCTTCAAAACAGACGTATTCTAAAATCCTCAAAGACGCTTTTTTTCATTCTGTTTGTTTTATTGTCCGAATGATTCTTAACCCCTTTCTGAAAGTTAGGGTGACTCAGTTTTCTGATCCAAACAAATATGGTCACAAAAATCTTTATTTTTTCTTGTGTCCTACAAAACGACACAAAAAGAAAATGAAGTTATCATCATAAATAATGAAAAAATAAAGGATAAATAAGCTCCTCGTTATGGTGGCAAAAAACTTTACTGGACTGACTGCTGCCTCATTCTTTTTTTTTTTTTTTTTTTGCTTTTTGTGTGCCCACAAAGCAGCAACTAAACCCTACTCAAGAGAAGTGCTGAAACCCTGACCTGTTCTGACAAAGATTTGGTGCTCTACACTGGCAAATGATCTAAAAGGGCTGGAATTCGAGTCTCCTTCACGGTTCTGCCTATAAATGACAATATACAGACAAGAAATCCACAACTTCCATGTTTCCTCTGGCCAATTTCTAAGGTTGGATCCCTGAAAGAGATGAAGCGTGACAGTTATTTAAAAGCCATTAAAGGGTTATCTTCACTTTATTTTTCATGGTGATTAGCATCTCCTGTTACTTAGCCATTTGCTAAAAAAATGGCTGAAAGTACCATTTCCTTTAAAAAATAAGATTTAAATGCTTCAAATGAATGAAGTTGTTTTCATAGCTTTCACACATCTGGAATTATAAAAAAGGTAAAAAGAGACAAATAAAACACACACAGATAAAACTGTATCCCAGAATTCTCACTGGATTATGAATATTTGCTGATATAATCCCAAGAGAACGCATTTGGAAATTTCGAGTGCAGCTCTGAGTCTGGTCTCTGACAGATTAATTTAAGCATTCCTTCATGAAAATAATGATCTTTAAAACACATGCACACCTCACATCAGAGAGGGAGAGAGAAAAAGAGATAGACTCCTTGGAATGGGCTGGAAGTAAAGGGTGGAGTTGGAATGATAATAGTAGGAAAGATAATTATTATTTTTCTTTACCTAACACTGGCTGGGAACAATAAACAACTCACAACCAACTTTTGACCTCAGCTGGAGACAGTCCTTGGGAAATGGGATAGATTTCCCCATTTTAACTGGATTTTGTTTTCAGTAAATCAAATGAAGCAAAACTGACCATGTTTCAGTTTAATTGTTTCGGCCTGTTTGTGATTTGATGCCAAACATTCCAATAACGCAAGAAATCTATCCCACATTGGAGCAGACTGTCAAAGCGCACAGGTAAATTTGAACATTTATATGTCAAATCAAGGCATTTTAAGTCTTAAAGTTAATATTATGTCATCTGATACCCAATAACTACAAAGACAGTTGTAGTGATGTTTATTTTAATACACAGGCTACAATTTTCTGAAATGTCCTTGGATGGAAATCAATGAAATCTGAAAAATAAGTTTTGTTATGAAAAGAGGAGAAACAGGATATTGGCGGTGTGGGGGGGTTGGTAATTAGGACATGAGTTGAGAGCAGATCTTATGGAGTGAGTATACGTGGTATGTGTGTCTGCCCACAGAGCCGTCGGGACACCCTGGTTTCCAGTAAATGCTTTTTACCATGAACACCGTTTCTGCTTTGATGCTGTGACTAACGGCTCAGTCACACGACCACTTCCATCACAACTAACCGTGCAGTCGTGCTTCTTCTGGTCTGCATGTCGTCTGGTGTTAATGTCATGTTGTGTTTGTGTTTTAAAAATCTCAAAGTACACTTGTTTACAAAAACCAGATAATTGAATGTGTCGTGAATATCAAAAACAGCAATCATGTGGTTAGTTTTCCTGGCTAAAACGAGAAGGTCAGTGTGTAAAGTTTACTGCAGTCCAGTTATCTCGAAGTTTGTGCGCCTTTTCGGAAGTTACAGATCAGAAATGGGAATTATTATAAGCAACATAATGACCATATTTAATGTGGTCAGGTCCAGTATGATTTCACACAAAGAAAATGTGTGTGGTTTACATAATTTTTATGAAACCAGAAAAGATCTCCTTAAAAAAGTGACATCTCTTTTCAATAAAGTCTCTTTTTCTGCTGACTGACAAACACAGGGAGCAATCTTTGTTGGAAACACCTGTACACCTACAACATCTTTTTTTTTTGTCCTTTTGGAAGGTGGTATGTTTAAAAGGACTTTACAAAATTTCTGAAAGTCCAGCAGGTACATGAATTATTAAAAACTGTATTTATGAAACACTCATTATGATCCTGAAGTCAACAGAAACAGCTATGCAAAGACTTTTTTGGAGAGATCAGCTAATAGTCAGCATGGTAGCAGCTTCTGCTCCTCGTTTTATGTGTTACTGGCAGCAAAATAAAAGGCAATAATCCTCTGTGTCATCTTTGTAATCCAGCCACTTCATCCTGCTCCCAGTGTTTAATCTCTGGACTGAGCTCTCTGAGGAAAACTGCACACATGTGACAGATGAACACTTTGTGCAACTTTGTACTTCATTTCACAATTGCAGTTTTCTTGGCTGAACTTCATATGGAGGATATAGTGGAAAGTCAAACTGCTGCATGCAGTGAGTACACACACACACACATGCATGAGCCCAGATCTGCAGATACTGGTACCAGGTCTTTTTTTTAATCAGAGTTTAATGTGGCGTGAAGGAAGTGGACCATGGTCGGTATGACTGACCATCTGTAAATGGGCTGAATCATATGACCTCAAATTATTACTGGAAGGCTTACACAGTTGTCTGTAGGCTTCTTTTCTTTTCTCTTCTCTTCTCTCCTCTGATCTGACCATCAATGGACACATCTGTCCAACAGTCTGCTTCCTGAAAGTCATGTCTTCTGTGGTTTGCTTTCAGGAATGTAAAAACATCAGGAATGTAGAAACTGAGCGTGTTTGCAGACACACAAATACTATAAACTATAGATAGCATCCTGAAAGCTTTCATAAACGAACATGGGCTCTGTTTGTTTCTTTCATGATTTTAACAAATTTTGAAAAGTGGCTTAAAAAGTAGCCTTGATGTGCTGTTTAACCGAGAATTTGTCTCTGTTTTTTGAATCCAAAGAGATGGACAGAGCTGCGTGGGTCATCTGACAGGATCAAATACATCCACCTCCCAGTCTGTATAAAATGGAACATATGTGGTCATTTCCATATTGTAAAATCCTTTTGAAGATTTCTCTAAAGAGGGCAGAATCAGATGTTTGCTCAGGAACCCTCAGAAGACCACAGTTCTGTTTGATCCTCACAAACAGAGCCACTTTAAAGTGGAAATGTACAGATGTGCTGTAGCATCAGTATCGACACAGGTCACTGAAGTCCCTGAGTGGCTTCAAACAGATTTCCTTTCATTATATTACAGAACTGCATTAAAATGTTTTCTGGAAATGGGTTACAGATCATTCTTAATTTAATTGTTTCATTATTTTAAAGATGATTTTACATGATTTTATTGAGTTTTGTGAGAATATAAAAATTATGCAAAGGCAGAATTCAGTTATATAAAATAAAATAGATTTAAAGTTATATATATTATAGTTATATAAAATAAAATAGATGACAATAAAAAAATTAATACAAAATATCAAACAATGGACTATGACAGCCTGTTTTCGAAAGGATTCCCATTATTTTTATGATATATTTTAAATACCTGGATTGCTGGTTAAAGCAGTTAACCTCAAGTTAGCCTTTATTTTAAAACCAAACAACTATTGGTCAGAATTATCATAACAAAACCTTCACAATAATAGAAGAAACTAAACTAAGAGGAGCATCACCTGAAAAAAAGGTTAAAAGTTAAAACTATTACACACACACACACAACCCAGCTCATATTTAAAGGTCATTTGTTTTACTCATTATTCTCTCATGCTGTTATGTCATATGGTTTTAAGTTATGGAACATTTTGCTCTGCTCTGTGCAAGGTGATGTGCTGGTTAGTGGATTCCTGAGTATGCGAAAGAGTGGTGACCCTTAGTCCTGATCCCACATCAGTTTTAGTGAGAAGCTAAAAATCTACGGTTTCAGTCTGCCGCCATGAATCACAGTAAATGATGAAAAAGGAGTAGCAGTTAACAGTCTTAGCTCTGACACATGTGATGCTGCACAGAACGAGAGAGGATGATGTATGTGGGATGAGTATTTATGTAGCATAGCCTCTGTAGGCTAAGTGGGGGTATAATGGAAATAAAGAACATGTGTGTGTATGAGTGTATGTATGCGGCTGAACACATGCGTCTCTGCAAATCACACGCTTTCTCAACCTTTTTTGGACATTAAAGAGGAAGCAGCTGCAGGTGTTCTTTTTACCGTTATACAGATGCGCAACGCAAAGATTAGCATACAAACACACACACACACACACACACACACACACACACACCACAAGTTCTCCTTCATCCCCCTCTGACAAAGCAACCACATTATTTTTTGCTGCTTTCCTTGCAATCTGACAACAGCTTGGATGAATTAGTTTGAGACAGAAATCATTTTAACGAGGCCGTATACGGATGATTGACATCTTTTTCATTACTCATACAACAAAATGAGTGGCCAAATTTACTTCACTTTCATGGCTGTCACTAGTCTTTTTGTCAGATTTTCAACACACATATTCCTCCAAAACTCCATTTAAATAAGCAAATTCTGGATCTACACACACTTGAAGTAAGGAACTGGCAATGCATGGATTTGTAGTATCATGCTTCATCAACTTTAAAAAGGTTTTTAAATTTTAAGAGTTTGAAAAGGCAAAGAAACACCTAAACTCTCACTGACCAGTACAGCACAGATTCAAAACTTGAAGTGAGGTTTTCTGAAAGAGAAAAAACAGAACCTGCTGCTATATTTCGTTGTTTTGCTGCGATCTTTTTGAGACAGCTGTGTTGGAAAGATATCAATCATTTTTTCAAAAAATTTGCAAAATCTGTCTCTGTAACTGTGAATCTTCACTGCATCTCCATCTTTTCTCTTCTTGTCTTTTTTCTCTTCTTGTCTCTTGTCTGTTTTTGTTTTTTCATCCTCAAGTTCTTCCGTCTTCCTCCTCATTCTTTTCAGTAAAGTGTCTCTGGTTGATTTGCTTGACTCTGGTGCACTGTTGTCAAAGCACAGAGTCCTTTAAAGCAGGACAAAGACAGACCGAGTAGAGAATATTACATGTGGCAAAAATAATTTTGTCCACTAGGAGGAGCTCTAACGGGACTTGGCAAAGTTTGTTAAGGCCTTTATTACAACCATAGGTCCATGTAACAGACACGTGGACAGAAACAGTGAAGAATAAGACTGTAAGGTATTTATAGCATTTCTGCATTTTACACAAAATATTAATGGTGATATATACCCGCATTTAATCTTAACTTGTCCCACTTTATTTCAATTTTAAGCTCTGTAAATGATGTCCCATCCTTATCAGCAAAAAAACTGATAAAGCTGATATTAATTGATGTTATTTTCACACTGTGAGATCATCTTGCTGGAGCCCAACTTCGTCCTGATTTTTCCAGCCTGAACTTCTTTTGTCTGCAAACAATAACCAGCAAAGACGAAGCCCCAAAGTCACTCTTCGCGTCAACAGACCGTTTTGTATTTACTCAGACGTCTGACAACATCAACATGTGTTCGCTGGCTCAGTGTGAACGAGGAGTTTGAGGCACGGAGCATAGAATCACAGCACATAGATCGGACTCGAGCTCCAGTGAGCCGAAACATCAACCTGTACTGTGTGCACCTAGAATCCAAAATGTGCATTTCTATGGTAAATTATTGTACTCAACCGTTTTTTTCTTTGAATTTTTTTTTATCCTATTTTTAGTCTTTAGAAAAATTTTACTTTTTGAAATCTGTGTAATTAAGATCAAGATCCTTAATGAGGGTTTATTATCACATAGCCTACTCTAGGCCTTCCACATTGCAATCCAAGTTTTAAATGAGATATTTTTTGCACTCAGCTGAATTTTGATTGATTAAGCATTTGAACTGGTGTCCATATGGGCTTATAACACAATAAATAATGACAATAGAAAACAAGAATACAGTGATGGAGTATGGACTCTAAATAGACATTAGCAATGCATTTTGTTTTCACGGCTGTGCAGGGGTCACAGATGTGTCTTTATTAGTGTAGGCCTAAAACGAAAACAGCCTTCTACTACATCATCAGAACATGTAAAAAAGGCTGAGTTTGGTTTAACTATGGTGAGTAATTTAGTCCCAGTCTGCTGACTTAAATGAAAAAGGTGCAGTTCTATGTTTTCCATGTCTGTGCTCTAATGTAACCCAGAGTGAAGCGCTGTTATTGCGGGGTTTCTCATGTTAATGCATCCAGTTTGTAAGGCATTAACTATCGGGGCATGATTATCTATCCACGGGATCTTTATTACCTGTAGGCCTCCTATGGGGGGGGGGGGGGGGGGGGGCAAAAAAAACCAAAAAAATTTAAAAAAAAAAAAATTAAAAAAAAATAAAAAAAAAAATGGAAATTATAAAATTTTTTTTTTAAAAAAGGGGGGGTAGAACCAAAATTTGG